>JAJGQC010000499.1:7500-22500 GCA_021014325.1 Plazaster borealis
TGAAACCTCCATCACCTGCAGTATCAGGCTCTACATCGTACAAATATTACCACCGCACACCACAACCTGCTATAAGCAAATAAAGTTCTGTATGGAGTCCGAATTTCCATTGCTAATGTAATACAAAGGTATAGCACATGCTGTGAATGTTACACAAAATCCATTAAGCATGCATGTGTACAGCGGTATGGGAAAAGGTCCGAAAAAGTCAAGTAATGAAATCTCTATAGGTTTTGTAATACGTGCACAAATGAATAGGAAAATGTACTTTAATTATAATCTAAAGTGTAAGTCCGATTGACTCGACTTTAGTATGCATGCTGAGGTCAACCAATTGAGGGGCAAAAAAATCTAGCCTGATCGACAATGGCAAAATCTCCCAGTTCCAAAACTGAAAATTGACATATTTAAATTTTTACAAGAATTGGTACACCTCCGCCTCTGCGTCCGATTCGTTTCATACTTTCACCAAACTCCTCCAGTTAGCTGAGGTACATTTTTATTAAAATTACAGCAAAATCAAGTAAACACAACTCCTGCCATACAGCCCCAGTTCCAAAAAGACTCCAAGGCCTTGCACCTCGCCTCCAAAAGTGCCTACCCTTTAACGTGTTCCAACAGTAATACCATCCCTGTTTTATTTAACCTAACTCCTAACCTCTAACTCCTAACCCTAACCTCCAACCCTAACTCCTAACCCCTAACCCTAACTCCTAACCCTAACCCACCTTAACCTAACTCTACCATCCCTGTTTTATTTAACTCCTAACCTCAACCCTAACTCAACCCTAACCCTAACTCCTAACGAGGTCAAAAGGGTCAAGTAGAGGCCGGCAGAGGTCATTGAGGTCAAACAAAGGCCGGCTAGGGGTCACGGGGCCAGCGGCCGCGAGGCCGGGCGGGCTAAAGAGGCTGCAGAGGCCGCGAGGCTGCACAAAGGCTGCAGGGACATGGGGCTGGGGGCCAAGGCGAGGCTGGCGGGCTAAAGAGGCTGGTAGAGAGGCTGGGCGAGGCTGCGCCACAAAGGCTGGCAGGGCTACTGCCAACAAGCCATGAGGCTGGCAGGGTTCAATAGGTGCCAAAATATTAATGGATGCCTTGGTGTTGGTATACGAAATATACAACATGTTTGAATCGGCAAGAAATGAAAATAGCAGAACACCATCACAACGTGGTAACAGCTACATTTGCAAGAATATACAAACAGTTCTCAGCAGCAAAAAACAAAGATACTAGAACACACTGCATATAAGGTGCAAATAGTATAATAGTCAGGTAACACAAAGTACAAAAATCATTGCTAATATACAAGGGAAAAGGTCCGAAAAGTCAGCATGAAATTTAAGAAGTGTTTGTACACGTACAAACGAATAGAGAAATAAAAATTTTTAATTGCACACTCCAAAAGTAAAGTCCTGATTGACTCTGACTTTAGTATGTTGTTGCTGAGGTCAAACCAATTGAGAAGTAAAAATCTGGGCCTGATCGACAATGGGTGTTCCCAGTTCCAAACTGAAATTCGACACAAATTTTGTAGAATACACTCCGCCCCTGCGTCTGATTCGTTTCCATACTTTCACCAAACTCTCCAGTTATTGAGGCAGATCTATTAAAATTAAGGCAGCAAAATCTGGAAATAGAACTTCCCAAGCAGCCTAGTTCTAAAGACTCAAGGCCTTTTTAACCAGTTCCAAAAGTGCTTAATTTCTTTACTGTTCAACAAAAATGATCTTGTTTATTAACCTTAACTCCTAACCTTAACTCCTAAATTCCTAACTCACCCCTTGGCCTATCCCCTGTTTATTTTAATCTTAACTTAACTCCTAATTCCAACTCACCCTAACTCCTAACTCCTAACCTTTAACTCCTAACTCCTAACCTCAACTCCTAACCTGCACCCCACCTCAACCTCAACCCTAATGAGGCCAGAAGGGCCAAGAGAGGTCAAAGAGAGGTCAAGAGGTCAAACAAAAGCGCTAGGCCACAATGGGGCGGGATCAAATAGAGTCAAAAGGTCAAACAAAAGGTCAAGCAGGGGTCATACAAATGTACATGAGGCCAAGTGGGGCCAAGTAGAGGCCATGAGGTCAAACAAAGTACAAGCAGGTCACGGGGTCAGCCGTGGGCCACGAGGCCAAGTGGCCAAGAGGGGCCGGCAGAGGTCACTAGGTCAAACAAAGGTCAAGCAGGGCCACGGGTCTGTGGGCCATGAGGCTGGCAGCCAACAAGCCAAAATTACTGACTTGACGCCTCTATGGTTTGGAGCACAAATACGCCAAATAATACTGCACTTCTACAACGGAATGAGGTATGGAGTTGAACCTCCATCACCTGCAGTATCAGGGCTCTACATTCTGTACAAATATTATTTCACCGCACGTTCACACCCCAAGCAGGGCAAAGAAAGCTCTGTAAGGGAGTCTCCAAATTTCTATTGCTAATGTGCACAAGGTATAGCATTTACGTCAGAATACAAGCATGCAAATCCCATTGGGTTAATGTAATGTACAAGGTATGGGAAAAGGTCCAAAAAGTCAGTACGAAATTCTATAGGGTTTGTACACGTGCACAAACGAATAGGGAAAATAAAATTCTTTAATTGGTATAACCTCCAAAAAGTGTAAGTCCGATTGACTATGACCTTTAGTACAAGCGCTGAGGTCAAAACCAATTGAGAAGGCAAAAATCTGGGTCTGATCGACAATGGCAATTCTCTAGTCTCCAAAACTTTCGAAAATTGACATATTTAAATTTTTACAAGAATTGGTATAACTCCGCCCCCTGCGTCCGATTCCTGTTTCTTCATACTTTCACCAAATCCTCCAGTTAGCTGAGGTACATTCTATTAAAATTACAGCAAAATCAAGTAAATACAACTCCTGCCAGCTCCAGTTCCAAAGACCCAAGGCCCTTAACTCAGTTCCAAAAGTGCCTACCCCTTTAACGCGTTCCAACAGTACTATCCCTGTTTTATTTAACCTCAACCCTAACTCCTAACCCTAACCCTAACCCTAACCCTAACCCTAACCCTAACCCTAACTCCTAACCCTAACTCCTAACCCTAACCTCAACCCTTACCATCCCTGTTTTATTTAATCCAACCCTAACTCCAACCCTAACTCCTAACCCTAACCCCAACGGTAGAGGTCAAAAGGGCCGAAGTAGAGGTCACAGAGGCCACGAGGTCAAACAAAGGCCAAGCAGGGCCATGGGGGTCAAATGGCCACATGAGGTCAAGTGGGGCCACAGGAGGTCAAGTAGAGGTCACGAGGTCAAACAAAGGTCAAGCAGGGATCACGGGGCCAGCCGGGCCATGAGGTCAAGTGGCCAAATAGAGGTCAAGTAGAGGCTGCCGCAGGTCAAACAAGGTCAAGCAGGGTCACGGGCTGCCAGGGCCATGAGGTCAAGTGTGGCCAAATAGAAGCTGAAATTATTGACCTTGACGCCTCTATGGTTTATACACGAAATACACAATAATACTGTAATTGTGGCACTGAATGAGGTATGGAGTTGAAACTCATCCATCACCTGCATCAGGCTCACATTCTGTACAAATATTAGCTCAATCAAACAAGATGTTCAACTCAAGTTATAAGCAAAACAAAGTTCTGTATGGAGTCCGAATTTCCCATTGCCAATGCGTGCACAAATACAGCATTTCCGTCAGAATGTTAAAGTACAAAAATCCCATTGCCACATGTGTACAAAGGTATGGGAAAAGGTCTGAAAAAGCCAAAGTAATGAAATCTCTATAGCGTTTGTACACGTGCACAAACGAATAGAGAAAATAAAATCTTTAATTGGCATAACTCAAAAGTGTAAGTCCGATTGACCTGACCTTTAGTATGTTGTTGCTGAGGGTCACAATTGAAGTAAAAATCTGGGCCTGATCGACAATGGCACTTCCAGTTCCAAACTGAAAATTGACATATTTAAATTTTTACAAGAATTACACTCCGCCTCTGCGTCCGATTCTGCTCATACTTTCACCAAACTCTCCAGTTAGCTGAGGTACATCTAGCTAAAATTACAGCAAAATCGGGCAACAGAACTCCGCTACAGCTCAGTCCCAAAAGACCCAAGGCC
Organism: Plazaster borealis; assembly: GCA_021014325.1. NCBI lineage: Eukaryota > Metazoa > Echinodermata > Asteroidea > Forcipulatida > Labidiasteridae > Plazaster > Plazaster borealis. The sequence continues at coordinate 11,587 of JAJGQC010000499.1, forward strand.
CTTTAACCCTAACCCTAACCCTAACCCTAACCCTAACTCAACTCAACTAACCCAAACCCAAACCCAACCCTAACCCTAACCCTAACCCTAACCCTAACCCTAACCCTAACCCTAACCCTAACCCCAATAATAACCCTAACCCTAACCCCAACCCCAATATCCCTAACCCAAACCCCAACATCCCTAACCCTAACCCCAACCCCAACATCCCTATCCTTAACCCAAACCCCAATATCCCTAACCCCAACCCCAACATCCCTAACCCTAACCCCAACCCAACTCCTAACCCTAACCCAACCCTAACCCTAACCCTAACCCTAACCCTAACCCCACCCTAACCCCTAACCCTAACCCCTAAACCTAACCCCTTACCCCTAACCCTAACCCTAACCCTAACCCTAACCCTAACCCTAACCCAAACCCCTAAACTTCTAACCCTCTAACCCTAACCCTAACCCCTAACCCTAACCCCAACCCCAACCCGAACCCTAACCCCAACCCTAACCCTAACCCTAACCCCAACCCTAACCCGAACCCTAACCCTTACCCTAACCCTAACCCTAACCCCAACCCCAACCCTAACCCTAACCCTAACCCTAACCCTAACCCTAACCCTAACCCTTTAACACTAACCCTAACCCCAACCCCTAACCCTAACTCTAACCCTAACCCTAACCCCAACCCTAACCCTAACCCTAAATCTCTAACCCTAACCCTAACCCTAACCCTAACCCCAACCCCAACCCCAACCCTATCGCTAACCCTAACCCTAACCCCAACTCTAACCCCAACCCCAACCCCCAACCCCAACCCTAACCCCAACCCTAACCCCAACCCCAACCCTAACCCTAACCCCAACCCTAACCCCAACCCTAACCTCAACCCTAACCCCAACTCCATCCCCAACCCCAACCCTAACCCTAACCCCAACTTCAACCCTCAACCCTAACCCCAACCCTAACCCTAACCCTAACCCTAACCTCAACCCTAACCCTAACCCTAACCTCTAACCTCAACCCTAACCCTAACCCTAACCTCAACCCAACCCTAACCCCACCCTAACCTCTAACCCTAACCCTAACCCCAACCCTAACCCTAACCCTAACGAGGTCAAAAGGGTCAAGTAGAGGTCAAGTAGAGGGTCAAGAGGTCAAACAAAGGTCAAGCTAGGGGTCATGTGGGTCAAAATGTGGGTCATGAGGTCAAGCAGGGGCCATGGGGCCAAATAGAGGTCAAGGGCCAAGTAGAGGCTTACGAGGTCAAACAGCAAAGGTCAGTAGGATCACGGGGTCAAATGGGGTCACGAGGTCAAGGGGGTGGGCCAAATAGAGGTCAAGTAGAGGTCACTGAGGTCAACAAACGTCAAGGAGGGCTCACGGGGTCAAATGTGGGTCACGAGGTCAAGTGTGGCCAAATAGAAGTCAAAATTATTGACCTTGACGCCTCCTATGGTTTGTACACGAAATACACAAATAATACCGTAACTGTACAACGGAATGAGGTATGGAGTTGAAACTCATCCATCACCTGCAGTATCAGGCTCTACATTCTGTACAAATATTAGCTCAATCGGACGTTCACAACTCAAGTGCTATAAGCAAAACCCTAAGTTCTGTATGGAGTCCGAATTTCCCCATTGGGCTAATGTAACCCTGCAAAAGGTATATAGCATTTAATGTCAGAATGTTAAAGTACAAAAATCCCATTGGGTTAATGCATGTGTACAAAGGTATGGGAAAAGGTCCGGAACCCTAAAGTCAAAGTACGAAATTCCCCATAGGGTTTGTACACGTGCACAAACGAATAGAGAAACAAAATTCTTTTAATTGGCATAACTCCAAAAGTGTAAGTCCGATTGACCTGACCTTTAGTATGTTGTTGCTGAGGTCAAACCAATTGAGAAGTAAAAATCTGGGCCCGATTCGACAATGGCAACTTCCAGTTCCAAAACTGAAAATTGACATATTTAAATTTTTTACAAGAATTGGCATAACTCGCCCCCTGCGTCCGATTCGTTTCCTACTTTCACCAAACCTCCAGTTAGCTGAGGTACATTCTCTATTAAAATTACAGCAAAATCAAGTAAACAGAACTCCTGCTACAGCCCAGTTCCAAAAGACCATGGCCCTTTAACCTCAGTTCCAAAAGCCCTACCCCTAACCTCAGTTTTATTTAACCCTAACCCTAACCCTAACCCTAACCCTAACCCTAACCCTAACCCTAACCCTAACCCTAACCCTAACCCTAACCCTAACCCTAACCCTACCATCCCTGTTTTATTTATCCCTAACCCTAACCCTAACCCTAACCCTAACCCTAACCCTAACCCTAACCCTAACCCTAACCCTAACCCTAACCCTAACCCTAACCCTAACCCCGTTTCCTACCCTAACCCTAACCCCATTTCCTATCCTAACCCTAACCCCAACCCCACCCTTACCATCCTGTTTTATTTAACCCTAACCCTAACCCTACACATTAACGTAACCCTAACCCTAACCCCTCCCAACCGAGGTAACCTCAACTAACTCCTAACCCTAACTCCTAACGTGAGGCCTGCATGGGCTTCAAGTAGAGGTCAAATAGACGAGGTCAAGCAGAGGTCAAATAAAGGTCAAGCAGGGGTCACTGGGTCAAATGTGGGTCACGAGGGCAAGGGGGGTCAAATAGGGGTCAAGTAGAGGTCACGAGGTCAAACAAAGGTCATGCAGGGGACACGGGTACAAATGTGGGTCACGAGGTCAGCGGGTAGGGGTCAGCGGCCAAATCATTAGGGGGTCGGGCGGGGCCAGCCAGGGTGAGAGGTCACGTGGTCAAACAACGGTAATGCTGGGTCACGGGGTCAAATGTGGGTCACGAGGTCAAGTGGGGTCAAATAGAAGTCAAAATTATTGACCTTGACGCCCTCTATGGTTTGAGCACGAAATACACAAATGATACCGTAACTCTACAACGGAATGAGGTATGGAGTTGAAACCTCATCCATCACCTGCAGTATCAGGGCTCTACATTCTGTGCCAAATATTAGCTCAATCGGACGTTCACAACTGCAAGTTATAAGAAGCAAACAAAGTTCTGTATGGAGTCCGAATTTCCCATTGGGTTAATGCTTTTGCACAAAGGTTTAGCATTTGAGTCAGAATGTTAAAGTACAAAATCCCATTGGGTTAATGCATGTACAAAGGTATGGGAAAAGGTCCGAAAAGTCAAAGTACGAAACTTCGCAGGGTTTGCAAGCACGTGCACAAACGAATAGGAAAACAAAATTCTTTTAATTGGCATAATCAAAGTTATAAGTCCAGATTGACTCCGACCTTTAGTATGTTATTGCTGTTGAGGTCAAACCAATTGAGAAGTAAAAATCTGGGCCCGATCGACAATGGTAAACTTCCAGTTCCAAAACTGAAAATACATATTTAAATCTACAAGAATTGGCATAACTCCGCCCCCTGCAACTGATCTGTTTCATACTTTCACCAAACTCCTCCAGTTAAATATACATTCTATTAAACACAGCAAAATCAAGCAAACAGAACTCCCGCTACAGCCCAGTTCCAAAGACCCAAGGTCTCTTTAACTCAGTTCAAAAAGTCCTTTACCCCCTTTAACGTTCCAAACAGTACCATCCTCTTGTTTTATTTAACCCTAACCCTAACCCACTAACTCCTAACCCTAACCCTAACCCTAACTCCTAACCCTAACCTCGCTAACCCTAACTCCTGCACTCCTAACTCCTAACCCTAACTCCTAACCTCAACTCCAACTGTTTAACTCAACCTTTAACCTACCATCCTCATGATAACCCTAACCCCTAACCCCACCCTAACCCCAACCCAAACCCTAACGAGGTCAGAAGGGTCAACCCTAGGCCGGGTAGAGGTCAACCCAGGTCAAACAAAAGCTACAGAGTCGGTCATGGGGTCAAGTAGGGATCAAGTAGAGGTCACGAGGTCAAACAAAGGCTTCTTCCAAGCAGGCCGTCACGGGGTCAAAATGTGGGTCATGAGGTCAAGTGGGGTCAAATAGAGGTCAAGTAGAGCGTCAGCTTCTGAGGCTAAACAAAGGTCAAGCAGGGGTCATGGGGTCAAATGTGGGTCACGAGGTCAAGTGGGGGTCAAATAGAGGTCAAGTAGAGGTCACGAGGTCAAATCTTCAGCGTCTGGCTGCAGTTCTACGGCCAGTCAAATGTGGGTCACGAGGTCAGAAGTGTGGGCCAAATAGAAGTCAAAATTATTGACCTTGACGCCCTCTATGGTTTGTACACGAAATACACAAATAATACCGTAATCTCCCCAACGGAATGAGGTATGGAGTTGAAATTATCCATCACCTGCAGTATCAGGCTCTACATTCTGTACCAAAATATTAGCTCAATCGCGGACGTTCACAACTCCGCTATTATAAGCAAAACAAAAGTTCTGGTGGTGCGGAGTCCGAATTTCCCATTGGGTTAATGCATGTGCACAAAGGTATAACATTTCCGTCGTGAATAAAGTTAAAGTACGAAAATCCCATTGGGCTGATGCCATGTACAAAGGTAAGTGGGGAAAAGGTCCGAAAAAGTCAAAGCACGAAATTCCCCGTAGGGTTTGGTAGGCCACGTGCAATAAACGAATAGGGAAAAAAATAAAACAAAATTCTTTTAATTGGCATAACTCCAAAAGCGTAAGTCCGGATTGACCTGACCTTTTAGTATGTTGTTGCTGAGGTCAAAACCAATTGAGAAGTAAAAAAATCTGGGCCTGATCGACAATGGCAATCTTCCAGTTCCAAAACTGAAAATTGACATATTTTAAATTCTTACAAGAATTAATCAGGCATTAACTCCGCCCCTCGCGGTCCGATTCGTTTGTGCATGTAAATGCACCACACTAACAACTTCCTCCAGTTGGGGCTGGGAGGTACATTCTATTAAAAATTACAGCAAAATCAAGTTAAACAGAACTCCTGCTAGCAGCCCAGTCTCCAAAAGACCCAAGGCCTCTTAACTGTGTTCCAAAAGTCCTCTACCCCTTAACGCGTTCCACACAGTACCATCCCTGTTTTATTTAACCCTAACCCTAACCCTAACCCTAACCCCAACCCTGACCCCAACCCCAACCCTAACCCTAACCCTAACCCTAACCCTAACCCTAACCCTAACCCTAACCCTAACCCTAACTCCTAACCCTAACCCTAACTCCTAACCCTACTATCCCTAACCCCAACCCTAACCCTAACCCTAACCCTAACCCTAACTCCTAATCCCTAACTCCTAATCCCTAATTCCTAACCCTAACCCTAACCCTAACCCTAACCCTAACCCTAACGAGGCCGTGCAAAAGGGTCAAGTAGAGGTCAAGTAGAGGTCACGAGGTCAAACAAAGTTCAAGCAGGGGACACTGGGTCAAATGTGGGTCACGAGGTCGGGCGGGCTCAACTTGAGGTCAAGTAGAGGTCTCGAGGTCAAACTAACGTCAAGCAGGGATCTCGGGGTCAAATGTGGGCCACGAGGTCAAGTGGGGTCAAATAGAGGTCAAGTAGAGGTCACGAGGTCAAACAAAGGTCAAGCAGGGTCACGGGGTCAAATGTGGGTCACGAGGTCAAGTGTGGCCAAATAGAAGTCAAAATTATTGACCTTGACGCCCTCTATGGTTTGTACACGAAATACACAAATAATACTGTAACTGTACAACGGAATGAGGTATGGAGTTGAAACTCATCCATCACCTGCAGTATCAGGGCTCTACATTCTGTACAAATATTAGCTCAATCGGACGTTCACAACTCAAGTTATAAGCAAAACAAAGTTCTGTATGGAGTCCGAATTTCCCATTGGGTTAATGCATGTGCACAAAGGTATAGCATTTCCGTCAGAATGTTAAAGTACAAAATCCCATTGCTAATGCATGTGTACAAAGGTATGGGAAAAGGTCCGAAAAGTCAAAGTACGAAATTCTGTAGCGTTTGTACACGTGCACAAACGAATAGAGAAAACAAAAATCTTTAATTGGCATAACTCCAAAAGTGTAAGTCCGATTGACCTGACCTTTAGTATGTTGTTGCTGAGGTCAAACCAATTGAGAAGTAAAAATCTGGGCCCGATCGGACAATGGCAACTTCCAGTTCCAAAACTGAAAATTGACATATTTAAATTTTTACAAGAATTGGCATAACTGGGGCCCCGTGCGTCCGATTCGTTTCTTACTTTCTCCAAACTGCTCCAGTTAGCTGAGGTACATTCTATTAAAATTACAGCAAAATCAAGTACACATAACTCCCGCTACAGCCCAGTTCCAAAAGACCCAAGGCCCTTTAACCTCAGTTCCAAAAGTCCCTTCCCCCTTTAACGCGTTCCAACAGTAACATCACTGTTTTATTTAACCCTAACCCTAACCCTAACCCTAACCCTAACCCTAACCCTAACCCTAACCCTAACCCTAACCCTAACCCTAACCCTAACCCTAACTCCTAACCCTAAACCCTAACCCTAACTCCCTAACCCTAACCCTAACCCTAACCCTAACCCTAACCTCAACCCTAACTAACCCTAACCCTAACCCTAACTCCTAACCCCAACCCTAACTCCTAACGAGGTCAGAAGGGTCAAGTAGAGGTCAAGTAGAGGTCAATAGGTCAAACAAACGTCAAGAAGGGGTCACGGGGGTCAAATGGGGTCACGAGGTCAAGTGGGGTCAAATAGAGGCCAAGTAGAGGTCACGAGGTCAAACAAAGGTCAAGTAGGGTCACGGGCCAACGGGTCACGAGGTCAAGTGGGGTCAAATAGGGGTCAAGTGAGGTCACGAGGTCAAACAAAGGTCAAGCAGGGTCACGGGTCAAATGTGGGTCACGAGGTCATGTGGCCAACAGAAGTCAAAATTATTGACCTTGACGCCTCTATGGTTTGAGCACGAAATACACAAATAATACCGTAACTCTACAACGGAATGAGGTATGGAGTTGAAACTCCTCCATCACCTGCAGTATCAGGGCTCTACATTCTGTACAAATATTAGCTCAATCGCACGTTCACAACCTGTTATAAGCAAAACAAAGTTCTGTATGGAGTCCGAATTTCCATTGGGTTAATGCATGTGCACAAAGGTATAGCATTTACGTCAGAATGTTTAAGTACAAAAATCCCATTGCTAATGCATGTGTACAAAGGTATGGGAAAAGGTCCGAAAAAGTCAAAGTGAAATCCCCGTAGGGTTTGTACACGTGCACAAACGAATAGGGAAAACAAAATTCTTTTAATTGGCATAACTCCAAAAGTGTAAGTCCGATTGACCTGACCTTTAGTATGTTGTTGCTGAGGTCAAACCAATTGAGAAGTAAAAATCTGGGCCTGATCGGACAATGGCAACTTCCAGTTCCAAAACTGAAAATTGACATATTTAAATTTTTACAAGAATTGGGCATAACTCCGCCCCTGCGTCCGATTCGTTTCATACTTTCACCAAACTCCTCCAGTTAGCTGAGGTACATTCTATTAAAATTACAGCAAAATCAAGTAAACAGAACTCCTGCACAGCCCAGTTCCAAAAGACCCAAGGCCCTTTAACCTCAGTTCCAAAAGTCCCTACTCCCTTTAACGTGTTCCAACAGTACCATCCTGTTTTATTTAACCCTAACCCTAACCCTAACTCCTAACCCTAACCCTAAACCCAACCCTAACCCTAACCCTAACCCTAACCCTAACCCTAACCCTAACCCTAACCCTAACCCTACCATCCCTGTTTTATTTAACCCTAACCCTAACCCTAACCCTAACCCCTAACCCTAACCCTAACCCTAACCCTAACGAGGTCAAAAGGGTCAAGTAGAGGTCAAGTAGAGGTCACGAGGTCAAACAAAGGTCAAGCAGGGGTCACGGGGTCAAATGTGGGTCACGAGGTCAAGTGGGGTCAAATAGAGGTCAAGTAGAGGTCACGAGGTCAAACAAAGGTCAAGCAGGGAACACGGGGACAAATGTGGGTCACGAGGGCAAGTGGGGGCAAAAAGGGGGCAAGTAGAGGTCACGAGGTCAAACAAAGGTCAAGCAGGGTCACGGGGTCAAATGTGGGTCACGAGGTCAAGTGTGGCCAAATAGAAGTCAAAATTATTGACCTTGACGCCCTCTATGGTTTATACACGAAATACACAAATAATACCGTAACTGTACAACGGAATGAGGTATGGAGTTGAAACTCATCCATCACCTGCAGTATCAGGGCTCTACATTCTGTACAAATATTAGCTCAATCGGACGTTCACAACTCAAGTTATAAGCAAAACAAAGTTCTGTATGGAGTCCGAATTTCCCATTGGGTTAATGCATGTGCACAAAGGTATAGCATTTCCGTCAGAATGTTAAAGTACAAAATCCCATTGGGTTAATGCATGTACAAAGGTATGGGAAAAGGTCCGAAAAGTCAAAGTACGAAATTTCATAGCGTTTGTACACGTGCACAAACGAATAGAGAAAACAAAAATCTTTTAATTGGCATAACTCAAAAGTGTAAGTCCGATTGACCTGACCTTTAGTATGTTGTTGCTGAGGTCAAACCAATTGAGAAGTAAAAATCTGGGCCTGATCGGACAATGGCAACTTCCAGTTCCAAAACTGAAAATTGACATATTTAAATTTTTACAAGAATTGGCATAACCTGCCCCCCTGCGTCCGATTCGTTTCATACTTTCACCAAACTCCTCCAGTTAGCTGAGGTACATTCTATTAAAATTACAGCAAATTCAAGTAAACAGAACTCCCTGCTACAGCCCAGTTCGAAAAGTCCCAAGTCCCTTTAACCTCAGTTCCAAAAGTCCCTTACCCCTTTAACGCTTTCCAACAGTACCATCCCTGTTTTATTTAACCCTAACCCTAACCCTAACCCTAACCCTAACCCTAACCCTAACCCTAACCCTACCATCCCTGTTTTATTTAACCCTAACCCTAACCCTAACCCTAACCCTAACCCTAACCCTAACATTTAACCCTAACCCTAACCCTAACCCTAACCCTAACCCTAACCCTAACCCTAACCCTAACCCTAACCCTAACCCTAACCCTAACGAGGTCAGAAGGGTCAAGTAGAGGTCAAGTAGAGGTCAAGAGGTCAAACAAAAGTCAAGTAGGGGTCACGGCAAAAGGTCAAACAAAGGTCAAGCAGGGGTCACGGGGTCAAATGTGGGTCACGAGGTCAAGTGGGGTCAAGTAGAGGTCACGAGGTCAAACAAAGGTCAAGCAGGGGTCACGGGGTCAAATGTGGGTCACGAGGTCAAGTGGGGTCAAATAGGGGTCAAGTAGAGGTCACTAGGTCAAACAAAGGTCAAGCAGGGTCACGGGGTCAAATGTGGGTCACGAGGTCAAGTGGGGTCAAATAGAAGTCAAAATTATTGACCTTGACGCCCTCTATGGTTTGAGCACGAAATACACAAATAATACCGTAACTCTACAACGGAATGAGGTATGGAGTTGAAACTCCTCCATCACCTGCAGTATCAGGGCTCTACATTCTGTACAAATATTAGCTCAATCGCACGTTCACAACTCAAGTTATAAGCAAAACAAAGTTCTGTATGGAGTCCGAATTTCCCATTGGGTTAATGCATGTGCACAAAGGTATAGCATTTACGTCAGAATGTTTAAGTACAAAAATCCCATTGGGTTAATGCATGTGTACAAAGGTATGGGAAAAGGTCCGAAAAAGTCAAAGTACGAAATCCCCATAGGGTTTGTACACGTGCACAAACGAATAGGGAAAACAAAATTCTTTTAATTGGCATAACTCCAAAAGTGTAAGTCCGATTGACCTGACCTTTTAGTATGTTGTTGCTGAGGTCAAACCAATTGAGAAGTAAAAAATCTGGGCCCGATCGGACAATGGCAACTTCCAGTTCCAAAACTGAAAATTGACATATTTAAATTTTTACAAGAATTGGCATAACTCCGCCTCTGCGTCCGATTCGTTTCATACTTTCACCAAACTCCTCCAGTTAGCTGAGGTACATTCTATTAAAATTACAGCAAAATCAAGTAAACACAACTCCCGCTACAGCCCAGTTCCAAAAGACCCAAGGCCCTTTAACCTCAGTTCCAAAAGTGCCTACCCCCTTTAACGCGTTCCAACAGTACCATCCCTGTTTTATTTAACCCTAACCCTAACCCTAACCCTAACCCTAACCCTAACCCTAACCCTAACCCTAACCCTAACCCTAACCCTAACCCTAACCCTAACCCTAACCCTAACCCTAACCCTACCATCCCTGTTTTATTTAACCCTAACCCTAACCCTAACCCTAACCCTAACCCTAACCCTAACGAGGTCAAAAGGGTCAAGTAGAGGTCAAGTAGAGGTCACGAGGTCAAACAAAGGTCAAGCAGGGGTCACGGGGTCAAATGTGGGTCACGAGGTCAAGTGGGGTCAAATAGAGGTCAAGTAGAGGTCACGAGGTCAAACAAAGGTCAAGCAGGGATCACGGGGTCAAATGTGGGTCACGAGGTCAAGTGGGGTCAAATAGAGGTCAAGTAGAGGTCACGAGGTCAAACAAAGGTCAAGCAGGGTCACGGGGTCAAATGTGGGTCACGAGGTCAAGTGTGGCCAAATAGAAGTCAAAATTATTGACCTTGACGCCCTCTATGGTTTATACACGAAATACACAAATAATACCGTAACTGTACAACGGAATGAGGTATGGAGTTGAAACTCATCCATCACCTGCAGTATCAGTGCTCTACATTCTGTACAAATATTAGCTCAATCGGACGTTCACAACTCAAGTTATAAGCAAAACAAAGTTCTGTATGGAGTCCGAATTTCCCATTGGGTTAATGCGTGTGCACAAAGGTATAGCATTTCCGTCAGAATGTTAAAGTACAAAAATCCCATTGGGTTAATGCATGTGTACAAAGGTATGGGAAAAGGTCCGAAAAAGTCAAAGTATGAAATTCGT
>JAJGQC010000499.1:27500-30000 GCA_021014325.1 Plazaster borealis
AGTAAAAATCTGGGCCCGATCGGACAATGGCAACTTCCAGTTCCAAAACTGAAAATTGACATATTTAAATTTTTACAAGAATTGGCATAACCCGCCCCTGCGTCCGATTCGTTTCATACTTTCACCAAACTCCTCCAGTTAGCTGAGGTACATTCTATTAAAATTACAGCAAAATCAAGTAAACAGAACTCCCGCTACAGCCCAGTTCCAAAAGACCCAAGGCCCTTTAACCTCAGTTCCAAAAGTGCCTACCCCCTTTAACGCGTTCCAACAGTACCATCCCTGTTTTATTTAACCCTAACCCTAACCCTAACCCTAACCCTAACCCTAACCCTACCATCCCTGTTTTATTTAACCCTAACCCTAACCCTAACCCTAACCCTAACCCTAACCCTAACCCTAACCCTAACCCTAACCCTAACCCTAACCCTAACCCTAACCCTAACCCTAACCCTAACCCTAACCCTAACCCTAACGAGGTCAGAAGGGTCAAGTAGAGGTCAAGTAGAGGTCAAGAGGTCAAACAAAAGTCAAGTAGGGGTCACGGGGTCAAATGTGGGTCACGAGGTCAAGTGGGGTCAAGTAGAGGTCACGAGGTCAAACAAAGGTCAAGCAGGGGTCACGGGGTCAAATGTGGGTCACGAGGTCTACGGGGGTCAATTAGGTGTCAAGTCGAGGTCACTAGGTCAAACAAAGGTCACGCAGGGTCACGGGGTCAAATGTGGGTCACGAGGTCAAGTGGGAAAATTATTGACCTTGACGCCCTCTATGGTTTGAGCACGAAATACACAAATAATACCGTAACTCTACAACGGAATGAGGTATGGAGTTGAAACTCCTCCATCACCTGCAGTATCAGGGCTCTACATTCTGTACAAATATTAGCTCAATCGCACGTTCACAACTCAAGTTATAAGCAAAACAAAGTTCTGTATGGAGTCCGAATTTCCATTGCTAATGCATGTGCACAAAGGTATAGCATTTACGTCAGAATGTTTAAGTACAAAATCCCATTGCTAATGCATGTGTACAAAGGTATGGGAAAAGGTCCGAAAAAGTCAAAGTACGAAATCCTCATAGGGTTTGTACACGTGCACAAACGAATAGGGAAAACAAAATTTTTTAATTGGCATAACTCCAAAAGTGTAAGTCCGATTGACCTGACCTTTAGTATGTTGTTGCTGAGGTCAAACCAATTGAGAAGTAAAAATCTGGGCCAGATCGGACAATGGCAACTTCCAGTTCCAAAACTGAAAATTGACATATTTAAATTTTTACAAGAATTGGCATAACTCCGCCCCCCTGCGTCCGATTCGTTTCATACTTTCACCAAACTCCTCCAGTTAGCTGAGGTACATTCTATTAAAATTACAGCAAAATCAAGTAAACACAACTCCCGCTACAGCCCAGTTCCAAAAGACCCAAGGCCCTTTAACCTCAGTTCCAAAAGTGCCTACCCCCTTTAACGCGTTCCAACAGTACCATCCCTGTTTTATTTAACCCTAACCCTAACCCTAACCCTAACCCTAACCCTAACCCTAACCCTAACCCTAACCCTAACCCTAACCCTAACCCTAACCCTAACCCTAACCCTACCATCCCTGTTTTATTTAACCCTAACCCTAACCCCAACCCTAACCCTAACCCTAACCCTAACGAGGTCAAAAGGGTCAAGTAGAGGTCAAGTAGAGGTCACGAGGTCAAACAAAGGTCAAGCAGGGGTCACGGGGTCAAATGTGGGTCACGAGGTCGGCGGGTCAAATAGAGGTCTGGTAGAGGCTCACGAGGTCAAACAAAGGTCAAGCAGGGATCACGGGGTCAAATGGGTCATGAGGTCAAGTGGGTCAAATAGAGGTCAAGTAGAGGTCACGAGGTCAAACAAAGGTCAAGCAGGGTCACGGGGTCAAATGTGGGTCACGAGGTCAAGTGTGGCCAAATAGAAGTCAAAATTATTGACCTTGACGCCCTCTATGGTTTATACACGAAATACACAAATAATACCGTAACTGTACAACGGAATGAGGTATGGAGTTGAAACTCATCCATCACCTGCAGTATCAGGGCTCTACATTCTGTACAAATATTAGCTCAATCTGAATTTCTCTACTAAAGTTATAAGCTAAACATTGTTCTGTATGGAGTCCGAATTTCCCTTTGGGTTTATGCGTGTGCACAAAGGTATAGCATTTCCGTCAGAATGTTAGTACAAAATCCCATTGGGTTAATGCATGTGTACAAAGGTATGGGAAAAGGTCCGAAAAAGTCAAAGTACGAAATTCCCATAGCGTTTGTACACGTGCACAAACGAATAGAGAAAACAAAATCTTTAATTGGCATAACTCCAAAAGTGTAAGTCCGATTGACCTGACCTTTAGTATGTTGTTGCTGAGGTCAAACCAATTGAGAAGTAAAAATCTGGGCCAGATCGGACAATGGCAACTTCCAGTTCCAAAACTTAAAATTGACATATTTAAATTTTTACAAGAATAGGCATAACTCC
>JAJGQC010000500.1:0-27903 GCA_021014325.1 Plazaster borealis
TGCTTGAACAAATAGTAATCACAAATACATTGTTCATGTTGACAGGAATGATTGCAAAATGCAGAACCATGGTGACTGCCTGAGACATATCTGCAGACTATGTGGAGTGGACAGGGCTATTGAGGAAGGCTATCGTCGACCCATCATAAAGGAAAGTCTGTCATCTCATATTGAGGCTGCATTTGCCATCAATGTAGAAGACGATTTGCAGGATGTGCATCCACCATTCGTGTGTAAGCTGTGTGAGGGGAAGTTAAAGAGATGGTGGGTAAAGGTGAAGAGGAGGAAGATGAAGGCCTCTTGTAACATTGCTGTTGTTACATTTCATGAGGGAGTCTGTGTAAAGTGTCAGGGCAATGAGAGCGATATGGGCATCCCAGCAAGTAAATTGGTGACGTGGGAAGATTATGCAAGAGGTCGTGGGCTTGTCACCTGGCGTGGATCTGGTTGTCTACAAGTAATGAGAATGAATGTGCAGACAAGGCGCCCAGAGCTTTACTTTACTATTTTTGAAGATAGTACTTGGCAAGTTGTTGTGCGTGATGTCATGCAGGAAGGTGGAAAGAGTTCACTTTGGTGTGATGTGCCGGAAAAGCTGGGATCTGAAGATGTGGCACACATTCTTCAAAAAATTGTCACGTCGTTCATCTGCATTGGTAATGAAGATTTTGATGAGTTGGTGGAGTCTGAGAAAGGAGAGAAGGGTCAGATGCCAGTCTTCATTACAAAACATGATCTCTACTTGGATGGCACGATCCGCCATATCAAGTGCAAGCTTATCCTTCAAACTGAAGGCCGATGTCCGATTTGTAGAGTTCATCGCAGTGATCTGATGGCTAAGATAAGTAAGCAGCGGACAAGGGTAAATCCTCATGTTTCTCCTTCTTCCTCAGTCCCAAATAAGTGCCTCACAGCTTCACAGCTGCAGGAGAAGGTGACACTTCTGCAGACAGAAAGGAGAAGTTTAAAGCGGAGAGGAGTTTTCCTTCAAGAGAAAGTGTCCTCTATGGTTAAACATGAAAGTGTGGTCGTTGATGGTCTGCAACATGAAGAGCTAAAGTCAGCGATGATTGAAGCAAATGATGAAGTCGGCAACATCCTTGGAAAGGACTCCCCTGCACGCCTTCTGTGGGATCAGCAGAGAGAGTCTACTCTGAAGGGCAAACAGATGTGCTGGCATCCTGCCATCATCCGATGGTGCATTGCCCTTCAGAGTAAATCAACTTCAGCGTACAACCTTAAGCGGCATTCCAATTTTATCAGGCTACCCCATCCATCCACTCTCCATCCGTACACGCACTTTGCAGATCCCACCACTGGTTTCAGTGCAGCAATGCTTGAATGAGTGGTGGCGGACCACAACATATCAACATGTCCGGAGCACGAAAGAAACGTCTCACTTCTCTTCGATGAGATGAAGATAAAGTCAGGGCTTGTTTTTTCTGTGAGGTCAGGCAAGGTTGTTGGATTTACCGATGTAGGCAGCATCGTTGAGAATGCGTGTATACTTGGCCGCACAGGTAAGAGTGTTTTGGTAAATCGTTTGGCAGTTTCTCCAACCAGTGTGGGGTTGGTTAAGAGAGCACTATGGTTACTTTAAAGAAAAATCACCACCCATGTTAAAACTGAATTGATATTATAATTTGTTTTTGATTTACCCATACACCGATGTGTGGTAATGAATTGATATTGTTCATCATCTCCACCCCCCCCCCCAACCTATCTTGGTAAGTCTCCCTTATTTACCAACTCATTGGATGGTTGAATTTTTGGTTTTTGAATAGTTGAACCATACATCTTTAAATGGTCAATATAAAGCATTTTCTTTTTTGTTGTTGTTATATCCAGATTTTGAGTAGCACTGTCGCCAATGCGCTTGAATCACAGGGGAAGCCGGGCACAGAATCCTTGGTGAAATACATCCGTTTGTTCGACCAGTTTTTTGACTGCCTCAATGTCTCAAATCCTCACAAAGGTACACGTCTGAAGAAACCTGCACTGGCACCATACACAAGTGTTGACGACTGGCGCTTTGAGGTATGATAGGAAAGAACACAATTATGGGTCACAGTTTGAAAAAGTTCCTTTTAAAAGAACATCAATTATATGAAAATACTCACAAAGTACCCACCATTGATTAAAAAAAGAATGAAATGTTAGTACTGTTTAGTTTGCAGTACAATTATGTGATTTCTACTGTCACAAGTAGATTAATTTTTGATTAAAACTTGTCGTCATGCGTACTTTTCTTTTGGAAGAACTTGTCTACCTTTAAATTCTGCTTGTGTGCAATAAAAATTAGGGGTTGGGGGACTTTTGTAATTATCTTCATTATCACAGTGACATAACTTGCAGGTGCAGTTCCAGGGGGTGGGGGGGGGAAGCACCCCCCTTCCTCCGACCAAAATTTGTTTTTGTTTAAACCATTTTTTTAAACCATTATTATCAGATATAAAGACAAATAAAAACCTGCCCCCCCCCCTGCGAAAATTCCTGGATCCGCCCCTAGGTTGTCTCGACATTTCGACTAGCCTACTCTAGTCATCACCATCAGGAGACTGAATCTAAAATTTGGGAAATGTTATTTTAAACAATTTTTAGTGGCTGTTGAAAGACTTCCTCGGCTTCTTCAAGGAATGGGATGCTGAAGTTCAAGCACAAGATGTGGACAAACCTGTCAAGAAGAAGATGCTTTTGAGCCGAGAAACCACAGAAGGCATCAATATCACAGGTACATATTTCCTTCCTCCATGCATGTACTTATAGAAAAAGTGTTGGCAGTGCCTTGGTAAGATGCTACTGCCTGTATCCACCTCAATACAAGTGACAATAATGATGTTATTTAATTATTTTCTATTTTCCCAGTGCACTCGTTCGTTGAATTGGCAAAGGTTTTGCTTCAACTCCCTGGTGTGACCTATTTACTCAGCGAAAAGTTCAACCAGGACCCCTTGGAGGAATACTTCAGTAAGCAGCGAGGCACAGGGGGGTGCAATGAAAACCCAACAGTCGAACAATTTGGCCAAACATGCTCGCCTTTCAGGTAGCTTCTAACTGTGTAAAGTCTTCCAAACGAGGAAATTGTAGATTGCAGGATAGGCAGGGAGATGATGTTGCTCTTCTTGATGATACACCTCTACCTCGTCGAAAATAATGAGCATCGTGCTTCAGATGCACTCACAGGTGTATTCATAACAATTGAGTAATACAGCATAGAATCCAGATACTGTAAATGTGTATCTATTATAAATGTCTAACTGATTTAAAATATAAAAAAGAAATAAAAAAGATTTCAGAAAGAATGAAATAACATCAATTGATAGTTATGTGACGCTTGCGAAAAAGTACATCATGACAACAATGTTCTGTTTCTGAGAACAAAGATAAAAGCTTTTTCATTGGTCTTAATCAAGAACAAGAATGACCATGATAATGAACAATTAATTATTAAAGTACAAAATTATAATTAGTTAAATACATTTTCTGTGTTGAACTCTAGGCAGCTTCCACCATGTTGAATTGTCATCCAGATGTAAACTGAGATGAAACTATTCAAATTCTTTTATTTTATTAATTGAAAGAGATGGAAGCATCAATTAAAATCTGCAAATTAATAAGTACATGTAACACACTGTGGAAAAAATTGTTTTTAACAAAATCGAAGCAGCAAAACTTTGAACTTGAAATTTTTGAAGGGTGAATTGTAAGTCAAAGGAAATGTAACAATTTAAACATTAACTTATATGTACACATGCAACGTGTTAGCTCTTGTGACCTGCTACCACAAAATGAGAAAAAATTCTGCATTTTCAAAACTTTAGCATTTCAGAAATCAGTGGAGAAAGAGCTTTCCAACCATATCCAACACTTGGGGTTGCAATTATCACCAAAATATGTTGAAGCTTGAGAAAGTTACACATTCCAATATGTGCATGTGTTTGTTGAATTTGTAAAGCCATACCTGCTCACATTGTTTTGGGACTTTATTCTCAATTTCTGGGAACAGGTCACATTGAAAAAGATTGAAGTAAAATGACTTTAACGTTAAGTAATTCATTCCTTTTGTAGATCTTTACGGAGTGCCTTTTCGGCTTTTTTGGAAACATTTCCACCTGTTGCCTTCTTTAGATTTAAATACACATTTACAAAGGCTTTCGTTCTAATTTTGACCCACTTCTTTATGGTCAAATCAAGCAGTTTTGTTGAGTTACTTCCTGTTATTTTGCCTTGTGTCAAAGTGCACCAGTAGTTTTGAACTCGAGTATTTGTAATTATCCTATCAATTAAAATGCTTTGTACATCGACTCCAGGGAATTTATCAAAATTGTCTGTTGTTAAAAAGGCCCTTGTCACACTTTCCATACTACGAAAAAGTAAATATACCGTATCAGACACACGAAACAACCCCCCTCTGTTTTGAACGTCAATCCATTGATTGGTGTACTCTAGAAAGGTCTTGGCTGTGTTAGACGAACACACTTGCCATGTTCGCAAAAATTTACAAAAAAATTACAGCTGTTTCATTTTTAAGTTTGTTATACCGTTTGTTTAATGAGTAAGGAATGTAGCCTGCCACATAGCAGATAACCTGTTCTTCATCCTTTGATATAGGTTTAATTTCCGATATTTTATTTTTTTCTGGCATATCAGGAGCATTTCTGTCATGCATAATAAGGTGTAAAACAGACTGTAACAAATACTGATAAACCATGAGCACATGTTGTCCATTGTCGTTAAAATTCAAAGAAGTTAAAAACTCATTCCATTTATTTTGACTACTAAGTTTATACTTATGAAATGCTCTCCACACCATTTCATTTCCTTCTGGTCGGAGGTTTTTGGAGTCACCTGCTGAGACAATGAGCCAAAGGGCACTAACTGTTGCAATGCAAAAGTCATTAAATTGTTGCGAGTCCCCTCCCTCAGTTAACATGATCAGTCTCGTGACCAACTCCATCATGCCGATTGCGAGGGGGTAGCTGCCAAGTAATATGGGGTGTTCCTTCATCCGTGCAAAACTCTGTCGAAAGTATCCTGTTGCTTTCTGGCAGGCATCCTTCTTCGCAAATTTGGCGGTAGGGCGTTTTATTTCTGAAACAAATAAAGAAAAAGGAGAATAATAGTTTTAAACAAATAAGCTTTATCTAAATGAAAGGATTTTTGAAAGTTATGACTCTCAGCAGTAAACCTCTTAAAATACAAAAAGGGACACTCTTCATGAATACATTGTACATTGTAATATTAAATTTCAAATTCTAAATCATTGTTAGAGAAAAA
Source organism: Plazaster borealis (assembly GCA_021014325.1). Classification (NCBI taxonomy): domain Eukaryota; kingdom Metazoa; phylum Echinodermata; class Asteroidea; order Forcipulatida; family Labidiasteridae; genus Plazaster; species Plazaster borealis. Next base: position 5,278 of record JAJGQC010000500.1, read on the forward strand.
AAAAGAATGCATATCGCAGAAAACTGTGGGTCACTTCATGCCTCATGGTGATATAACTGGCTTGAGATATATTAATACACAATTAAATTAAGAACTGTTATATAAAAGGAGGAATTAAGTTGTTGCCTGTAAATAAGTCACAATTTAAATTGTCTTGATTAATAAAGTACAATGTATTTATGTTTCTTATCTTACCTGTCTTGACGGTTTTCTTTGTTGTTCGTTTTGATCTTGCTGATTCCTTGGACGCAGAGTTCTTCGTAGTGGTTGACTTGGCCGTTTTCTTCTGGGGCTGGGGCTTGTTTTGGTCTGTACCATCACTTACTGGGTCAGTTGTTGCATGGGTCGTTGTAGTTGCAGATGGGAACACTGCTAAAAAATAATTTTAAAATGCATGGATTAAAATGTGAAAATTTCTGAACTTTGGATAGGCCTACTTCCATTTGATTTTGCGGAAAAGCGATTTTGCGACTTCTAATTTTCTGGGGGTATTAAAGTTCCATGATGGCATCTTGGTTGCATTTCTCATGACCAATTATGTAGTCAAGGCATTATGAACACAAAACAGAAACAGGGGCATGCATGGAGGAAACCTTTAAATAAATATTTACAAAACTTTGAGATTTTAATATTATTTCTTGCAAAATTGGAAGGAAAATACTGGTAAAAGTATGTGCTGTTCATGGGAGGAAGGAAAAAACCTTGCTTTCCTTCTTCGTCATGCTTCTGCCGATTTGTTTTAGAAATCTGTATTTTATTTAACTAGGGCCTAAAACTAAAAGCCTAACGTTAATTTCACAAAATATTTTACAAAATTCACAACAAATCCAGTTTGCCGCATTATGTATGTCCACAAAATGTCAACAGTTTTTAAAAAGCCAGACTAATATCCTTCAAATAACATGTGTTTAAAGATCATTTTGGAAAGGAACAAATAAAAACAAATATACCTGTAGAACCACTTGATCCAGACGATGATGCCGCTGGGCGACAACGTTCACAAACCCAAGAATTTTCAGGAATTGTGTCGGCATGAAATCCGGCACATTCGTAATGCCACCAGATGACCGTGCAAAACTCGTCGTCACACAAGATCATCTCCGTTGTTGATGGCTTTCCACACACGCAATACTGGCGGTCATCATCTTCTGAATTGTCACCACCATCTGGCAATTCATCATGTTAAGTGTTCAGATCTTCTTCAGAAAAATCACTAAAATCGCTCAAATCTGACCCAGTCACGAAGTCTTCTTTACCATACGACGCCATCTTGTTGCAAGAGCCACGCAACAACAAGCCGTTTGCGCACGCGCGATTCGCAGGACATTACGTCATCGTGTCAGACATCGTCTTGTGGGCTAGCTCGACCGCGCTAATTAGATTACCGAAAGTGCCAGTGGATGTTTACCGACCACTATTTTTATGACCGCGGCAGCCTGGGTTACCCTTTTGATGTAGGGCTCGTTCGAACTCCATGTATTTCCTTCCTCCATGGTTTGGCTCAGTGTGGCATGCATATTCATGTTTGTGTAGTTCACACATTATTGTTACCTTTTGGGGATTGTTGTCTATCTAAGGGTTTTACTTAATTTTTACCATCCCCCAACTCAAATCTTCGTTCTTCACAGTGTTGTCTGTTTAATGTGTAACTTGAGTTCTTGTCCATCTGAATACTTAATGGTCTGTATATTAACTTGTCAAGGTAATGTTTTTTCATCTTATATTACATTATATATATATATATTTATTAGCCTCTTATTATTTACAGATTTTTAGTTTTTTTGTTTAATAAGTGTTTCATTTTAAGATTGGATTAATAGGCTCTCAAGTCATAGTGATTAGGCTCGCTTATATTAATCCTGGCCATCTTAGAATGAATTGTTTGTTTTGTCATGTTTATTTCTTGCCTTTATGATTAATGAAGCCTTTAATTATTAGCCCGTGTTCAATTGCTTCTTTATTATTTGTTCTTGGACTTTCAATTTTTGCTCTCTACACCCATAAGGTTTATCGCTATTACTGCCTGGTTGGTTTTGATGAGTGGCCGGGGTGCATTGTGGGAGGGAAGAGGGAGCATTTGCCCGTTTTTCCTTCCCACGGTGCCTTTCGGCGGTTTAGCGGGGTCGGCCGGGCGGTGATAGCAATAAACCTTATATCCCCTACTCATGCTTTTTAAATCCATTTATTATTTTCAGTCAGTTCATTTACAAACTAGTCTGTTTCTATATTCTATATTGGATTATCTGATTACTCTCATGTATGTCTGTATGATTGTTGCGTATTTTGGCCGAATAAATAATAATAATAATAATAAATTATTATAATGCATCAAACCAGCATTAGCTATGAAATCTACAAAATGCTATGGTTAATCATTGAAAGTACAATGATCCTAATTTTGATTATTCTAATTAATCCTATTACAACAGAATAGTACAAGTTGTATGGGGTGTATTTCATAATGTTTTGTGTTTTCCCACCCATGCCTTTGCTATCAATCCATTCCTTCCTTCTCTTCATCCTTCACAAACCTTCTTCGTTTCTCATAAATAAAATACAGGTCGACTTCACAGCTGTACATTTATGTCTTGCCCTTGTGAGCCAGAGTCAGTGACACTTATCAGGTTATGGTTGTGGCCATCAACTCCTGACCAACCCAAATTGGCATTTCATTTTGACTTGATGAATCTTCTTCAATATTTATTGTTGGAGGGGTACATGTCTCTGAAGGCAGCTTGCCAAAGTTTGAGATGGAAGAACTCCATAAAAAAGCACATGAGGTACATATAAGCTTAATGTAATGCACTGGAATTAACATATTTCAACATTATTGTTGTCTATGCAAAGCCTAGTCCCCAAAAATTGCATGGAAGAAGAAAAATGTATTCCTCATTAATCACATTAATCACATTCCCTACATGAATGCAAGAAGTGATCTTTTGATACAGTTTGGGAATTGTAAACAAAGGTTAAGCAAAAAAAACATTCCTATAGCTCAGCCTACTGCCAAACAGATAAGCAAGAAATGAAACTTGCTTACAATGACAAATGCAGTTGCTATAAATGTTTGCACAGTGACAATAAGCCTTTTCGCAATCTCAGCGCGCAATGCATTGTGGTACATTGGTCATAGGTCACGGGAGATAAACAAAGAGCGTTGCCGTACTAGCGTGCATAGGTGAATGGCAAATTCGCATGATAGTATCGCTGAAAACGCTGTGTTTTCGCCGTTTTTTGATTAAATAATGGACGGAAATGTATCTGAACTGACATTAGAGGAGATCAGACATTGGAACGTAAATGCTTTGAAGGATTTTCTTCGGATAAGAGGACTGAAAACAAGAGGTTTGAAAGCGGAGCTACAGGCCTTGGTCTACAGTGCTGTACAGTTTGGTTACGCTGTAATACCTAGTGAGGTGGAGGAAGATACATCGAGGTCTTCTCACTATGCAGAGTTGTTGAACATCAAAGGAAAACGAATTCCAGATCCTCTTGTTGACTTGAAAGACAATTGGATCCCAGAAAAAGAAGGAGTGAAATATTGGCCACCGGTTAGTTATTTTGAAATAGCCGAATGGTTGTTAAGCGAGGCCCCTTGTGTCAGCGTACCAAGCAAGTGCAAAAGTAAATCTGGAGATCAAACTAGGCCCAAGTCACTGCAAGAAAGACTTCTCTCGGACTATAAAGAAGGGAAAGCATATTCATACTTCAATAGCAAGTGGCTTCATGAAATATTCTACCATTCGATCTCCAAAGACAGTACAGTGTGCATATTGAAGACAAAATGTACCCCTTCATTATCAGTGAACAATGTACCTCACAATGTATGGATTGCTGTTGAAAAGGCCACAGGAAAGATCCACACTGCCTACTGTAGCTGTTTTGCGGGGTAAGATATTCATTGGTTGATGAATTTGATGTGTGTGGTAATAATAAAGCTAATTACATTGATACCCCTGTAGTGTAGCCCTGTTCTCCCATATTCCAGTGACTGAGTGGAAGAAATGGCACGATTTGTTTTTTTTAATTTGGGGGAACAAAGAAAAATTTACTAGAGCGGGATTTGAACCAATGACCTCCGGTTTAACGTGCCAGCGCTCTACCAACTGAGCTATCTAGCCATATGTTGGCGGTTTTCCTATTTTGTCAATTTCTTTTTTCGGGGGGCTTTTTTCGGGGGGTGCCAGTCAGAAGCCCCCCGAACCCTCCGAACAAAGATATTGACAAAATAGGGAGACCGCCAACATAGGGCTAGATAGCTCAGTTGGTAGAGCGCCGGCACGTTAAACCGGAGGTCGTTGGTTCCAATCCCACTCTAGTCAATTTTCTTTGTTCAACCCAAATTCATTTAAAATTTACCCAGTCAGTTTCCCTTGTGGTTTATTATTTTATTTATTATTTATTATTTGTTTTTTTCACGCCATTTAAACTTACAAAGTTACCAACTTCCAAGGATGGGATGGTTGATGCCAAGGTGTGTAGATATTTTCTCCAAAAATACCAGAGTAAGAACATGTCTGTTTTTTATTATAGCGTACTGTCTGTACTCCTAGAACTGTGAGGTTCGATTCGCGACCTCGTAGTTCTAGGAATACTGTCGGTAGACCTTGTGATGTAAATCTACACCTATGAATTACAATTATATACAGATTATTGTTTAAAAGATCTTCCATTTAATTTTGTTCTTTCAGTCTTGGATCAACTTGCAACCACATTGCTGCACTAGTTTTCAAGTTGGATCATGCCTACATGACTGGAGTTTCCCAGAACGGTAACCTGCCATGTACATCAAAGGTCTGCAGTTGGAATGTGTATAGTGGAGGGGCAGAAGCAGTTCTCCATGGAAAGCCAGTTTCTGAGATGGAGTGGGTTAAGCCGAGCTATGTCAAAAAAAGTAGGTCTATTATCAATATAAAGTGAACAAATTTGCCCATAAAATGTAATGATTTGTTTTTTGTTTTTTTATATTTAAAGTAATTCATATATTTTTTTGATTAAGTTTGTAGCTGTACATTATACATGTATTGAAAAATTAGACATGAAGGTCCTATGTCAGCTACCACACATATTTTGTGGATTATTTGAAAAGTTGATACATATGTAATGTAACATTATGCTTACATCTGTGCTACATATATGTGATTGTGAAGGATAAAAGATATAAAAATGTTCAACTGTGCAATGATATTTTGTAAACAAATTTCTTTGCATTACAGGAAAGCCTCTCAACTCTGCAGCAAAAAGACTGTTCAATCCATTGGGAAGGAGTAGGAGTCTGTCTGGCCAACCCAACCAAGCAAAAGATCTTGTTAACGCCATGTACCCGAGCTGCAAGAAGTCAACAATATTCAAATATATTCAAGACGAACAGAGTATCACAGAGATCCAAACTGCGAACTACACTCCAGAAGAAAACTTCAATTTAGGGCATGAAGTAGAAATCCAAACAAGGAACACATTGAAGGTAGACAGCCTGAGCAGCATTGCATTTCGTGCTGAATCTGTGGAAGCCTTTTTTAATGCACTTCCAACGTACAACCAAGAGCAAGTCGATACAGTGGAGGAGCAAACAAGAGGCCAAGCGGAAAATGATCAGTGGGCCAAATTCCGCGCAGGGATGATCACAGCATCTAACCTTAAATCAGTTGTGACAAGACAAGCAACGCTTAGTGATCCATCATCATCGCGCAGTCAAGATCCTCGCCCAACTATCAAGAGACTAATGGGTTATGATACTCTCGATCCCAATCTCCAAAATCTTAAGTATGGCAGATTGATGGAGCCAGTGGCAAGAAAGACATATGAAACAATCATGAAGGAAAATGGGCATCAAGATGTCAAGGTAGAAGAATGTGGTCTATTTGCAGTGTTCTCCAACCTATAGAAAAGACGTGGCGCACCGCCACGCTTTCTGCGGCGCGCGCCACGCTTTTATAATCGCCGCCAAGCTTTATAAAAAAAAATTTTTTAAAATGCGGTAGGGCTACCGGACACAAACGTTTCCTCTAGTGGGTGCCTAAGATAAATTGGTACCAATAAATTAAATTAAATTGGTTTTTATTTCAAGTAAGTGTTTAGAAAACTAGTATTTTACTTTGTGTTCTTAAAAACTGTAAAAATATTTCCTCAAAAAAGTCTGAGGAAAGTGGCCAGGATTCACCTTAGAATGCACCACAGAGCATGTAGGATCAAAAATTTTCTCGGGGCCCTTGGGCGGGCCCGGACCTACCGTAGGGAGGGGCGCGCTGCGCTGCGCGTCACCAACCTTTAATTTTCAAAGTTGGAGAACACTGATTTGTTCACAAAAGCAAAGTGTTTCTAGGTGCATCGCCAGATGGTTTGGTATCCTGCGCGATGAGACAGGATTACTTGAGATAAAGTGTCCACGCTCCATTGCCCTTGACGAGCCTTCAGCTGAGAACCTTGACTGGTTGACTGTGACAAATGGAACTGCAAAGCTAAAGAAAAATCATCAGTACTATTATCAAGTACAGTCGCAATTGGGTATAACAGGACGAACATGGTGTGACTTCTTTGTGTACACACAAGCTGGTTTTCACCTTGAACGCATCTACTATGACATTGGAATGTGGACTAGTGCTATGGATGTAGCAGAGCAGTTCTTCAGAGAATACCTAGCTCCCGAATTGGTTTTAAGGGAGATGGGTAGATTAGTTTAAGTTTGTATGCAGCAATCAAACTCTAAAGAAAGCGCCTGTTGATAAACTGTACCAAGCAACTCTGTAATTGTCGAGTCTGGCTTTTTTCTCTTGCCTTGAACTGTCTACCTCATAAAAATTCAGAGCTTGTATTAAAGTATAGAGTGTATTGTATCTTATGTTTGTTTTTAAGGGTGTGGGTACTTGTGGGAGGACACAAACAAAACACAATGTCCACAGATTTACATTAAACTTACAGGGTTTGAAGATAATGATGGTAGAAAGCTTCCCTTAAAATATTACTTGCTGAGGTGCTGTAGTTTTTAAGCAATGAGTAAAACAGTGTCACGAAATAGTTTTTGTCTCAGGAGACGAAAACTATTTTAGCATGTTAAACGTATTAACCAGTACTAGTATAGTATATTACTAGTACTGGTCAATACGTTTTACATGCTAAAATAAATTATTTTCGTGACATTGTTTTACTCATTTCTCAAAAACTACAGCACCTCAGCAAGTAATATTTTAAGGGAAGCTTTCTACTATCATTATCTTCAAATCCTGTAAGTTTAATGTAAATCTCATAATTTCTTGTATGAATGGTTGTCCCTACCTTGATTCACATGTATTACAATGAGTTTCTGCACATGAAGGAATTTCTACTGTATAATCTACTGCTAGACATGATGATATTTGGCTATAGAAACTGACTTTTTTTAGTAAGGCCCTGCTGGGCAAACATTTAAGACTTGGCAAAATGTAAAGTATTGGTGGCCCCAAAATACAAAAAAACATTACCATTTGTTTTTTGTTTTTTTGGGGGGATACATTTAGTTGGCCTTTGGTATTTAAAGTAAATTTTGGCATGAATGAAATTTTGAGGGCCCAAAAAGTGGTGGCATTGGGCAGGCGAGCTTATTCTAAACATATTAAAAATGAGTGTGCTGATAGACTTGAAATGTTGCTTATAATGTTTAACTATATTTTCAGTAGTACATTGTTTTTTAACATTTTTACTCATGGTAAACACTTGGTACATTAAATACATTTAAACTGTTCTGAAATTCAAATCATTTATTGTAACATTTTTTAGAACACAAAACTCTTAATGGTCGAGCATGGATTTAAAATGACATCTGCATTAAAAACAGCCAGGCATAAACAGGTGATATTGATTATGAAACCTTATAAATAAACAAAACTTTCATTAACAACATATTTTTGTTTTAGTCAGATAAAAATGGACTGCTAAAAAGTTTAAATATTAGTTTACAAGATCTGGTTGCAAGTTCACAAGAGCCGAGCAAACAGTCACAATATCATCAGCTGTAGGGATGAGGAGGAGTGGCATTGTGTTCTTGAGTATCTTGAAGTCTTTCAATCGGTTGATAGCTCGCTCAACATGGATCCGCAGATTAGCGACAACCTTAGTTTTTTTTACTTTTGCCCTCGTCATCTGCCTCTTCCCTTGTGCAGCAGGTGGGATTTCCAAGGAAGCGTGGTGCAGTATCAAATCCTCTTGGATCGGAAATCCTCTATCTGCCATCAAAACATCGTGGGGTTCGAGAAGGGGGAGAAAGCCACTTTCCCTAACAATAAACACGTCTGAGACCCTCCCACCATAGACCTTTGAAATAAAGGAGATGTGACCGTTAGGCGTAATACCTACAAGAAGCTTGAGTGTGTTGTGCTTCTTATAGTCAGACCAGGTTGATGCCTGCAGCTCTAGTGAACGTGGTCTTTCGATAAAGAATTCCGTGCAACCAATAATGCATCTCAGATTTCTGCACTGTTTCTTGAACTGTTTTGGCATGTTCAACGAAATGGATGGCCTGCTAGGCCACACAATGAAGGGCTTCAAAATGATGGCGAGAAAGCGTACCCATGTGGTAATGACCTGGGAGCAAGTGCTGGGGACAACGCCGAAGAGCAGCGCCAGAAACTGAATTGTCAAATCAAGGCGAAGTCGCATCAGTACCATAAGGAACTCATCCTTAAGTTGAAGTTTTCGCTTTGGGCCGGATCTCTTTGGCGTGGTCTTGAACCGGCGAGGACTGCCTTTCTTTTTTTCCTGTGTGCTCTTCCAATAGCCAATTTTCTCGGCTTTGGGCTCAAGATAGCTGAACATATCCTCAAATGCCTGTTTTGAGGTCATCCCTGTGCAGTGCATGACATGTTTGTCTGTTGTAATGTTCTCAGCTGAGATGAGTTTTTTTCTGCTACTTATTGAGTTTTTGCTCACTGCCTGCCTTGATGAAATGAGCTTATGTTCCAGGTCCTTCACCTTGTGCTCAAGGTTGCTTATTTTTCTCTGTTTGGTGACACACCCCCGACAGTGACAATCTGGCCTACAGTCACACTTGTATGTGTACCTGTGGTCATGTTCAGCACTTTCTTCTGTGGTTATACGGGAGGTTTGATCTGGTTTGGGAGTAGTGTGACTCAAGCAAGCTTTCTTGCTCCTTGGTACTTCCTCACGCTGTCTCGGTGGTGCACGATTGCCATGAGTCGCTGGGATGGTTCATATCCGAGATGAAGGACAGGATCTGGATGTGCCACTGTTGGTTCCCCATCAAGGAAATGAATCGAGCAGACCCGGTCATGGGATTTGTTTATCCAGTTTTTACCGCTTTTGGCATCTTTTTTGTTCATAAATTGATTCCATCGCTTTCTAGCTTCTGCATCCTTCCTGTCTGTGGGAAATGGAAATAGTCTGAAAGGGGGTGAGCAATCGCAACATCCCAATCCAAAGTCAGTCTGATGGTTGCTGCAGTACCCTTGCTTCCATTTTTCCAACTGGTAGGACCCATTGCCGCACCCAATAACCGCACATAGCCTCATGAATAAGCAGAAGATGCCTGATGAAAGTGTAATGGAAAAAGAACAGAAAAATAATCATACAATTAACAATATATCTCTGTTTTTGGCAATTATTTTCAAATGCTTTTTAATATCTATGTTAAAAATGACAAGACTTGTATGTCCTCAAAAGGATCAATATGGGTATGGGGGTGTAGCATAATCAGCCAAAAGTTAGCGGCAAGCATAGTAATGCTCAGGCTGTACATTCTAATACAGTCCCATCTGTACACTTTATTCTGTGTCATGTTCTGACTCAAAACCAGAACCAAACTTCACCTCAAATGACTAAAAACAACATTTAAAAAGGGGTTACATGTTATTTCGGGATTTCACTTTAGAAGTAAAACAATTCAAAGCTACTTACATCGATGTTTGTTGCAGCATTCGGAGATATAACGCTCGTTTTGGTGAAAATTTGTTCAAGCAACGATGCTCCGTCTGTATTTTATAGCCGTCTCTACGCGATGCCACTGTATTGTTTATCTCCAGAAACTCGTCGGCAGGCAATTCCCGCACATGCGCACTGGGATTGCGAAAAGGCTTATTGAAAAACAACCACAACTAGGAATTTTTAGACCCTGGTAAAAGGGTCTACAATCAAAATACATGTATTTTTTGTACTGTGTTTTCTTTGCAGACACAAACAATTTATCGCGGCCTTGTCAATGAGTCATTTACCAAGTATCAACATTTTAGGTATCAATGCACTAATCTGACCTCAGTTTTTTCAACCACCACTGATGGATCAAAGTGCCCTGCATGTCCAAAGGTAAAGTTCATTTCACAGTTTCAAATGTCATGCCTAAAGTACCAGTTTCAAAGTAATTTGTAATACATCTTCCTAATAGACCGTGCAAGTCTCGCGCGTATTCAAACATTTTTGGGACCACTTTGGTCCCACGTACATTGCTTTAACGCGTGAAGGAAACAAACTCGCGCATTTTAACAGGTCCCAATGTTCGGATACGCCCAGGACTTGCACAGTCTATTGCAGAATATTTCAAATGGCTTAAAGATATATGAGCTGTCCCAAACTAAGTTCAGTTGACTCTCCACTAGCCTTCTGGGCACAGTCAAGCTAAGGCTTTCTTGTATTTTTCAGCAGCAGTTACATGTTACAGTTACATATAATAGTAAATTTAATTCAATGATTGCTTGATTTCAACCTTCTCCTGACACATCATTGACCTTTAAGAGGTTTAACAATTAAGTAACATACATGTGTATTCATTAGCCTAGTATTCAGACCACCATTGTCCAACCTTCAAGTAAACTTTAATGTAATACAAGGATAGCCAAATTTATCCAACCTTCAATTAAAGTTAAATATAACAACTGATTTAAACCGTTATGGTACAATGTAGTTTCTTACAATTTATTTTAATGATATATTTTTTCTGAGAAGAGTAACAGACAGCAAGCTAAGCAAGGTATGATTAATGCAAATTTCATTTCACTTCACAAAATTCTTCATATATTTAAGGTTTTTTCTCTCAAACCTTACGGTAATAGACTGTAACTATAGCCTGCAAACTGTTGGTCTTCTGGATCAGTTCGCATTGGGGGGAAAAAAAATGGAAGACAAAATAAAATGAGTGTCAGCCATTTAATATAGTATTTTTACATAATTTATTACAGGAACATGGCAGATCCACATCCACGGCTGCTGATACTTGCTGGAAAACTTAGCAGCTGGAGGAAAGATACTAACAATAGAAGAAGAGTAAGTTCAAATTTAACTTAGATCATAGATGGTCTATGCATTAATTTGTTATTATTGTTACTATTGTTTGTGATAAACCGACTAGGGATCTGAAAAAATGCCTTGCATTGTAACCCATGGGTCTGAAGGTGTAGAAAAGATGAAGAAGATATGTCTGTTTAGATGTGGGAGGAAAAACCGAAAATAGAGCAAAATCCACGCAATCAGGTAGGTACTGAAACCAATACGCTTGGCTTCGGTCCTAGATTCGAAACAGGCCACAGAGATGTAGGCAAGGAAAAAACTACTAAAGGGCCAGTTTCTTGGTTATTATTTACAGAAAGAAAGATGAACAATGTATCCAAAACTTTCTTTTGCAGATGAAATCCTCAGTGAACAGGAGTTGGAGGCCAATGACAGGAATGTCAGACCAATAATACAGCAGTTGTTTGTGTGCGCATAAAACCTCTCATCAGACGTTCAGAAAACACCAGAAAAAGTCTCCTAGTCTAGTTTAAACTGTGTGAACCTGTAAAGTTAAGACTACGTACAATATTATAACTATTGAAAATGAACAGGACATGGCCAAAAAGAAAAGGCTCATGAAGGACATTCATGAATTACAAGGCTACGAGAGGGAGAGTGCAGTGGCTGTTGAAATAGATCCACAGTGTAACAATCAGCTGAAAAACTGTTGCAAAAAACTGTTTCAGACGAGATGTTGTATGTGAAAATGTGACAACCAAAAAAAACCATTGTGATGTTCAACCATGAGAGCAAACTGTACAAAAAATGGTCAACCTCCATGGACAAAGGACACAAACAAAACAATGCAACATGCACCACCACTCATCCTACAAATTTCAACATGAGTGATGAATGACAAGGTGGAACTCAATGTGCCAAGAAACTGTTTAACTCGCTTGATGATGAAATTCTTTTTGTGCACTGCCTACAATGTTACTATGAATTTCGTCAAGCCGCATGCACAGTCAACAAAAGAGTGTTCACTTTTAATGCTATTTTGGAAAACCTTTTCACAAAACTTGTGGGAGATGTAAGAAGAGACAGAAGCAGCTTTAGCAATCGACACTCACAATCATTCAATAATGAGCAGAGACTAATTTTTGATTTGCAGAAAAATGTTAAGTAATATTTTGTTGCTTTAGCAGCTCTATGAAGTTGGGCCTTGGTAATAGAAAAAAATATGACTAATAAATGTAGATTCAGAGATAAGTCATTGAAGTAAAGTCACTTTCATGCAAGTCCATCAGCCACGTTCATTAACCTTAGTGTACTGTTGAATAGTTGCTTTGTTTCTTAAAAAAAGACTACATGGGCATTTTGATTTGGCTCCTGTTGGTCTTGTACAAATATTTGTGGTTATGTAAAGGTTAAATGTATATTCTGAACCTGAAATTTGAGTTTGTGTAAAAACCTACCGAAAGATTACTTGATATTGACCCAATTCAACTGACATCAGCATTGCAATAATCAATGTCCCTGTGTGTTATGCAAAGGTGAACATTTTTGGTGCTGCAGCATTTACACATTTTACGTATTGACTCCCAAAGTGGTGAGCGTGGCATAGATGCCACGTGTGTACTGGTGCAAGGGGTCAAAACAAAATGTTTCAAACCAAGTGGGGGTTTTTTTCTTGTTTTTTCCCTGTAGAACTTTTGATTTGGCTCCCATTGGACTTGTCACAATATTTCTGATTATTCTTAGGATAAATGGCACATTTAAAATACCAGGTTTTTGCACCTGAAACTTGAGTGTGTGTAGGTCCTAAATAAAGATAACTTGGTTTTACAAAATATTTTAAATTGAGTGTCCTGCAAGCCATGCTTTATGTACAAAGAATTTCAAATCTATTTCATCTGGCCCAAAAATCTGTTTTATTTATAGCGATAACTGGTTTTGCACCTGTACTTTCTTAGTAATGATTCTGCAAATTTAAGAAGTGGACATTGGTGTTCTTATCTTTGATGACATACTCATTCAGCTACATCTATCCAAACTAGCGTGCCATTTATAGATACTTCAGTAGTCTAACACCCCAATGATCCAGCAAGCAATTTCTTTGCATGTGTATCTTTTTGGCATTCTCATTCGGCCACACCTGGCCAAAATAGTATACCACTACATTGCAGCATTCTTAAATAAGGGAACACAGCGGAGTCCACAAATTTATGATGGCACATAACCTACCACAATACAGGCATGTCCGAATTGATGGCTGTGGCTATGTTGTTGCTGTTGTGGCTTTTGCTAAGGGTGCATGTTGCTTTGGACATCCTATACTTCAATGCTTGTTTACATGATAATCAAGCCACAGCCGCTAATTCAGACCTGGCTTACCATTTGAAGATATTGTTGTGTGACCAGAGTTGCTGAAATAAGCGTAGCATTCTCAATCAGCTACATCTAGCTGAATAAGAACTACCATTGCAGCAAAGCATTTTTGTTGGAGGCATAATAGGTCTTTAGTGGAATTTGGTGTCCAAAAAATAATTATGGTAAACTCAGTTGGCTAAATCTAGCCAAGATAGCATACCAGGGATGTGTCCCTTCCACATTGTCAAGAACTTTAGTTGAGCATTCTCGTTCATTCCTGAAATTTTGCATTGCTTGCTGGATTGGCTAAATCTATATGAAGCCAAGGTTACACAAAGTCTACCATTATAGTCTAGCAATCTTTAATGACAGATGTATCTTCAAACCATTTTGACAAACCTAGAATGACCTAGAATCCAAATTAGAATTGCCACTATATTCTCAATGACAGGTACAGGTGCCTACAGTAAGTGGGATTTGATGTCCATAAAATAAATATGGGGGACACTCAGTTGGCTAAATCTAAAGTAGCATACCACTCCCATACGCAGAAATGTTTGTAGATAGTTTAGTATACAAATCTATACTTTTTAAAATTAGCTCTTAGTGGAGTCAAATTATGAAGATGTTTGTGAGGGATTGTACATAAACTTCATTTACATAACTAACATGACTTAAGACTTTTCACAAGAACAGTGAGAGCCAAACCAAGATTTCCACCTCTGCTTCAACACATTCATAAAGGCATATTCAGTTGACCACATCTAGTCAACATAACATACCTTGTCCAATTGAATATTTGTCTGCAAATTGACACCCCCCCCCAACAAATGGAAACAACATTTTTGTAACAAGTTCTTTTGGTAGACGGGAGTTTTACATAAACTGATGCAGAATTTGAAGAAGATATTGATTGAGGGGCATACACACTAATATACGAAAGAAATATGATTATATTTGATTGCGCAAGGGGTAGGTATAGTACAAGTAAGTGGCATGGAACTTGCAGTCGCAGATGAAACTCCACAAAATATCGATGCGTATGTGTGGGCGGTTTGTGTGTTAGGTGCTCACTTTCTTTTAAAGTCAGGGGTCTTTTTCACACAGCAGAAATTTCAAAGTGCAGAGATGCCAAACTATGTGGTTATCTCGAGTTGGTGAGATGCAGAATGAAGACCTGATGCTCAGATTTGATGCTACAACACAGAAAGGTGTGCACAGGAACATGGCAGATCCACATCATCAGATGCACCAACCGAATCCAGTCCCCTCTGCCACCAACCAAGAATTAAGGAGCTGCCAAATAAGAAATACTATGTCCGACAGGGCAGCAACAGAGGGACTCTTGAACACAAGATGGTTCAGAGTGGTACGGTGATCCAGTGGTACATAGGTATTGTTATAAGTCAAGTCCAAGGATTTCCCTCTTGGTATAAGGCCATCAGTCAAGCAGGAGGTAACGTGCAACCCCTGTACGAAGTCAACAAGAGGAAAAATCTAGCAGCAAAGGGGGTTACAAGTTTTCTTGTTTGCTGTGCGGCAAGAAATTCTCAAGAAAGTTCAATCTGATTCGCCACAGCAAGCACACGCAAGCAGATTCATCGGCTCCTCAGTACAGCTGCAGCATATGTGGAAAGAGGTTTAAGTGCTGCTTTTGCAACATGTGGAGGCATGAAAAAGGTCACTGTACCGTGTGAAGTTTCTAAAAGTTTCTTCAGTTTGTCGCTGAAATCCACCAAAAAAATAGCGTAGTTATTCAGAATGCCACCGACCTGTGTTGTTGCTGGTTGCAGCAACACCACTGACCATTTTTAAGAATTTGGACGGTGAAAGTCAAGCTGACTCGGGCAAAGTGGTCAGGGCCAACCGAGCACTCGGTCATCTGTTCCGTGCATTTTGAGACCGCTTCTTTTGATCGACACCCCAACCATCAACAACACTCTTTTGGAATAAAGTTCAAGGCAGTGCTTCGTCCCGATGCTGTGCCAACAATATTTCTAACTAGTAAGAAAAGTGACCTGGTGGGTGAGAAAGAGAAGAGGAGGGGAGCATTTGCTAAACAAGAGAGACTCAGGGTTAGTTTTAATGTTGTTTTTCATTCAATGCGTGCGTGTGTGTTCGTGTCGTCGTTGTTGTTTTTGTACAAGTACATCTACATGTACATTGTACATACTTCCTTTGCATGTACAATGTATTATACGTGTGTTGATGTGTACGTGTGTTGATGTAGACGGTGTCGTCTTCCGGAAGACTATAGACCTATAACAAAGTCCCCATACTTGGTTAATTTGATCATAAACGGGCCATACAATATAGACAATTAAACTTGGCCAGAACTGGCTGAAACAACGACGACATGCAACGACTGTCTTCCCACTGCATCCCAATCTGAATTTTAACGCCGTTAGATAACCATCATAATCGACTCGCCTTATGAACAAAACTTAATTTTCGTTTAATTTCACGAGAAAGCAAGCCCTCTGAGCGCCCTTTGCATTGTAACCAACATTTAATTCCATTAAACTAGCAGCTATTTTTACACTGGTTTTGGGTGCCAGTTGTCTTGGCCATAGACGTTGGTACATGTATGTCCATCCTCCAAGGTCAAATTTAACATCCCATTTCACAGAACATTCGTTAGAGGTGTAAAAGGTCACCAATGTTCATTGTCTTTTTCACCAGTTTCACTGGCGTCTGTACAGTTGCTACTTTTGCATGTGAAATGTGCACAACTTGTCTGCAACTTAAGATCATCAAGTAGCACAACAACAAGCGCTGTTAATCTAGTGACAAATCTCACTACGGAGTTATTCACAGATGTTATGGAATATGTAAGATCTAAGACCAATAGAGTAATTGCCAATTTAGGAGTAAACCCACAGAATGAGCCTGAGCTGCAGTCTCTTCTTGATGATCTTAGTGAACTAGAAAAATCGTTTAGTGATATTGACACAGAGCACAAGTTTTTGAAGTTCATCAAAGACTCGCCAGCCAGTTTCTCTTCCACTTGGAGTAGAATATGTACAGACAACAAATCCTATCACAGGTGAAGTGCAACAGAAACCCATCCAAAAGACATTCCAATACATACCGATAAGATCCATGTTGAGACTTGTTCTTGAAAGCTCGGGTTGCTGGAAACAATTTTCGAGCATCACCATCATCAAACTCAAAATGGTCTTTTATTAAACTATCAAGATGATGAATACTTCAAGCATCATCATTTTTTCAGGCAGCAGACAATACGTATACTTTTTTATATTGATGATGTAGAGGTAACTAATCCTCTCGGAGGCAAAGCTGGAACCCACAAGCTTGGTTTCATTTATTATACCATAAAAAGTTGAAGTTTCTTTCAACTTTGGACCAGTGTTTCTTTCTAGGAGTTTATAAGACAGCTGATGCTAAGCATTATGGGCTGGAGCCCATAATACGTCACGTTGTTGATGTCTTAAAGCTACTTGAGGTTGATAGTGTGATGTTGACACCAATGTGTACAGCGGAAGACTTCGTGTTGCTGTAGCTCAAGTTGTTGGAGATAATCTCGGCGTTCATGGCTTGTTAGGTTTCACAGAATCCTTTTCGGCCAATTACGCATGCAGACATTGTAAAGTCCACAAAACTGTGCTTCGAGCCCAGTGTGTTGCCGATCAAAATCTTGAAAGAAATGAACAGAATTATGCAGAAGATGTTGCTTTAAAGACGCTGAAAAATGATTAAAATGAGTCAAATAAAGCATTTTACCTTGTAAATATTGTTTTTAAGTTCCCGTCTGTGATATTTTTTTATACTTAATATATCGGGGTATTATAATAATTTGTAAACAAAAAGCTTGGTTTTTACACCACGGTTTGGTCATTTCGTTACAACTTTCTTGGTTGTGCTTCCAGAGGGCGCTATATAAATACACGTTGCTGGTTTCCTGTCGCTTTTCAACACGAACGCAGTACGTGTTACGAAAACTCGTGAAGACTTGTGACGTTTCAAGGGGGAGTCAGATCTTTGTTTACAATAGCAACAATTCCCACGAAATGAGCAAGTTCGTAAGGAGTGGGTGCGATTTGTTATTACAACTCGAGCTGATTTCAAGTCATCGGATGTGACGGAGTGGTCAAGAATTTGTAGCAAGCACTTTGATGGCGACTACCAATAGCAATCATCTCGGATGAAGCAACAACTTGGTATCAAAACTAAATTCTTGCTGAAGGAGGAAGCAATACCCAGCCTAAAATCTCCATCCAACCCGAGCTATATAGAAACTCGCCCAGCAAAGCGACCGAGGGGAGCCTATGAGAAGAGGGAGAAAGAAAGGGTAGGTCACAAGGTGACAATTTTGTATATTTTTTTTCTTCATCATGTTGATTGAGCAGAAACATAAACTTGTTTCATTCTTGTTATTCCTAATTCTCCAACATGTCCAAGTCCAATCTTTGGCCGATTTTAAGGTAACTTGAAATTTAGTACTAGTTAAAAAAAAAAAAAATGTGTTTATTTATTTTCTTGTTCCAAGGAAAATTATTAAACATGAATTTAGGCAGTGAACAAAATAGTAAATGATTGGTATGTTATTACTTAGTCTGCCACTGGTGCACTAGTTTTGGAGACCATGAGAATTTAGTCTAGCAGTTTTTGTCTTGATGCACTTTCTTTTTTAGTTTTTAGGAAAAAGACAACCTGGCAGCCGAACAGGATGTGACCCCACTAACTCCATCCAAGGGCTCTGAGATTGATGGGAGTGAGTACATCCCATCAGATTACAACAGTTCAGACTGTGTTTTAATTATAATTAACTCCAACCTATACATGTACACACTATTGCAGTGACCAAGAAAAAGACATCAAGCCGGATGATGCGGTGGATCAGCCCAAGTATATTGTATTTCATAGTAACTTGATGGAACTGTTTTCCACATGCATCAAATGTCTCGCTTCAACCAAAGCCCAAATCTATCAACCTAATGGTGGGACTTTAATGAAGGTTACCCAAATCTGCAGGAGAAGGGGCTGTGGGCATATGATCAGAACTTGGCGATCACAACCATTGGTCGGAGGCATATCAGCTGGCAACATCATGCTGTCTGTAGCAATTCTGACATCAGGATCTTCCCCAAAGAAGTTTATTGATGCCCTGAAGCTGATGAATCTGGCAACCTACTCCAATGCCACTTTCTTCAATCATCAGAAGTGGTAACTAAAAATTAACTAAAAATTAATGTGTCCTTTTATTTTTCCAGTTCTTTAGATACATTTCCCACATAAAGCATAGTGAAAAGTTTTGAAATTTCAGTGAAGATTATGATAAATTGAAAATGATGCATTTTGCTTGATGTCAAAGCACATACACACATGTATGTTGTAATTTTGTCATGAATTTAAACACCTTCAGGTATCTGCAACCAGCAATTACCCACACCTGGATGCAGACGCAAGATGATGTCCTTGCAGCGGTCAGCAGCCAGGAGGCCCAAGCTTTCCTTGGCATGGACATGCAAGCCGACAGCAGGGGCCACTCAGCCAAATATGGGTGCTACAGCACATTGGAAATGAACCAAAACAAAGTTCTCCAAAAAAGCTTGTTCAGGTGAGTTCAAAGCTTGTTAGTTATTTCTCACAACTTGTTTATCAATAATTGACTGTCAGATTATCAAGTTAAAATAAATTACAGTTCAATTCCTGATAAAGCACAAACAGGTGAATGTGGGTATTGTCAATAGTCATGTCTAATGTTTACTGATCAATCTCCTCTTCCCCCTTTTTTTAAACAGAAAAACGAATGTCAGAACAAGTCCAATCTCATGGAAAAGGAAGGACTCGTGCGAACAATGACTTGGATGGCAACCAAAGGTGTGACGACTGGAACAATTGTGACAGACCGGCATCGTCAAATAGCCAAATACATAAGAGAAAATTTGACAACCAAGGGGATAAAGCACTATTTTTATGTCTGTCAGTCGCAAAGGGTGAGCAGCTCATATCACTTCA
Source organism: Plazaster borealis (assembly GCA_021014325.1). Taxonomy (NCBI): domain Eukaryota; kingdom Metazoa; phylum Echinodermata; class Asteroidea; order Forcipulatida; family Labidiasteridae; genus Plazaster; species Plazaster borealis. The sequence goes on from JAJGQC010000500.1 coordinate 24,820, forward strand.
GTGCTTCTAAGAAATTGTCAAATTATTTATTTTGTATTTCATGTGTAACTTCTACATTTTTCACTCAACTCGTACCTATCCACAATGAACTGGTCAGGGCAATATGTTTTTATGCAATTTTCTTATGATTATGATAAGAAAATAAATCTGTTTTAAAGAATCAAATGAAGTGTACATAGTGTTTATTCAAGGAGTCTTCACAGATTATTTAACTTTTTTGGCCAAGGGATTTAATTTGAATTTGATCCATGCTGACAACCACGATAAGTGGTCAATGGCTTTTGACAACATTGGGGTCCGTGCATAGTTGACGACTAGAATGTGGTTAATAATTACCACATCGTGGTAACTTTTTAACCACGTATTTTTAAGAGTGTATATGCTTCGTTTGTTAAAAAAAGACTACATGGACATTTTGATTTGGCTCCAGTTGGTCTTGTACAAATAATTGTGGTTATGTGTACATTCTGCACCTGAAATTTGAGTTTGTGTAAAAACCTACCGAAAGATTATTTAATATTGACCCAATTCAACTGACATCAGCATTGCAATAATCAATGTCCCTATGTGTTATACGAAGGTGCAAAGTTTTGGTGCTGCGGTATTTACACATTTTACGTATTGACTCCCAAAATGGTGAGTGTGGCATAGATGCCAAGTGTGTACTGGTGCAAGGGGTCAAAACAAAATGTTTCAAACCAAGTGGGGGTTTTTTCTTGTTTTTTTCCCTGTAGAACTCTTGATTTGGCTCCCATTGGACTTGTCACAATATTTCTGATTATTCTTAGGATAGATGGCACATTTAAAATACCAGGTTTTTGCACCTGAAACTTGAGTGTAGGTCCTAAATAAAGTTAATGGCCTGACGTTTCGACCCTAGCAGAGTCTTTCTCAAAGGCTTTTTAGACTTCGAGAAAGACTCTGCTAGGGCCGAAACGTCCGGCCATTAACTATTTTTTGCATTTATACCATAGGTCCTTTTGGTTGGTAAGCAGTTTGCAACAGCTAATTTGATTTTGTCCTAAATAAAGATAACTTGGTATTACAAAATATTTCAAATCAAGTGTCCTGCAAGCCATGCTTTATGTACAATTAGTTTCAAATCCATTTCATCTAGCCCAAAAATCTGTTTTATTTATAGCGATAACTGGTTTTGCACCTGTACTTTCTTAGTAACTTAAATGACTCTGCAAATTAAAGAAGTGGACATGGGTGTCCGTATCTTTGATGACATACTCATTCAGCTACATCTAGCCAAACTAGCGTGCCATTTATAGATACTTTAGTAGTCTAACACCCCAATGATCCAGCAAGCAATTTCTTTGCATGTGTATCTTGTTGGCATTCTCATTCGGCCACACCTGGCCAAAATAGTATACCACTACATTGCAGCATTCTTAAATAAGGGGACACAGCGGAGTCCACAAATTCATGGGTACATATCCTGCCACAATACAGGCATGTCTGAATTGATGGCTGTGGCTATGTTGTGGCTGTTGCTAAGGGTGTTGCTATGGACATCCTATACTCCAATGCTTGTTTACGTAATGATCAAGCCACAGCCGCTAATTCAGACCTGGCTTACCATTTGAAGATATTGTTGTGTATATCAAATATATGACTAGAGTGGCTAAATAAGCATGGCATTCAATCGGCTACATCTAGCTGAATAAGAACTACCATTGCAGCACAGCATTTTTGTTGGAGGCATAATGGGTATTTAGTGGAATTTGGTGTCCATAAAATAGTTATGGTAAACTCAATTGGCTACATCTAGCCAAGATAGCATACCAGGGATGTGTCCCTTCCACATTGTCAAGAACTTTAGTTGAGCATTCTTGTTCATTCCTGATATTTTGAATTGCTTGCTGGATTGGCTAAATTTATATGAAGTCAAGGTTACATCAAGAGTACCATTATATTCTAGCAATCTTTAATGACAGATATCTTTGAAGGAAATTAGTGTGCTTATCTGCCTACATGTAGCTAAAATATCAAACCATTCTTAATCCATTTTGACAAACATAGAATGACCTAGGAGCCAAATTAGAATTGCCCCTATATTCTCAATGACAGGTACAGGTGCCTACAGTAAGTGGGATTTGATGTCCATAAAATAATGATGGCACACTCAGTTGGCTACATTTAGCCAAAATAGCATACCACTCACATACATAGAAATGTATGTAGATAGTTTAGTATACAAATCTAGACTTTTTCAAAATAGCACTTAGTAGAGTCAAATGATGAAGATGTTTGTGAGGGATTGTACATATACTTAATTTACACAACTAACATGACTTAACACCTCAATGATTTTCACAAGAACAATGAGAGCCAAACCAAGATTTCCACCTCTGCTTCAACACATTCATAAAGGCATATTCAGCTGACTACATCTAGTCAAAATAACATACCTTGTCCAATTGAATATTTGTTTTCTGCAAATTGACACCCCCCCAACAAATGGAAACAACACTTTTGTAACAAGTTCTTTTGGTAGACGGGAGTTTTACATAAACTGATGCAGAATTTGAAGAAGATATTGATTGAGGGGCATACACACTAATATGTGACCCACCACCCCAAAACCAGGCGGAAGTCGGCAAATGCCATTTCGAGATACGGCACTTACAATGAAAAAATGTGTTTCCCATCGAAATGTTTTTTTTTTCATAATTATGTAGTTAAACATCTATTCTATCGGTTGTCCAAGTTTAACCCCCCCAAAAATTCCGGAAAGTGATATTTTAGGCACTTTTCTGAAGTTATTGTCATAGCTGCTTGGCTAATCTGGACAAAAACAAAACTGATTTTCACTGCGAACGACAACAAAATCGCGATCTTTGACTCATTGCAACGTTACTTTTCCATAGCGGGACTGGTGCATGTTATACATCAATGGAACGATGACATCATCTTATTTCCAAATATGGCATTTTTAACTGGCGGGTGATTTCAGTTTAGCCATTCACAGGCCTTCTTTTCTATGACGCAGTTGTAAACAAAATTCAGCCAGCTTGACAACACGCCTCACGTGACTAAAATGGCAACGCCCCATTGGCTAATACTGCTTATGATGCA
>JAJGQC010000501.1:0-83617 GCA_021014325.1 Plazaster borealis
CAGGGTGGATTGCGTTATCTAGAGAGAAAATCTCATCTTGCAAAAGGTTGCTTTGGGTTGCAGTGACTCTCCCTGTACTCCCTTGGATTTGTTTTTCCTATCAAAGACTCTTAAGCTGTCAACCCCTGTAACCTTTCAGTCTTTGGCGCTGTTTATTCTTGTTTGTCTTGGGTAGCCAAATAATCATCAACACTATAATGTGTCTTTCTGATTTGTTTTCAGCGTTTTGTCCGAACTCAGGGCAACAGTGAAATACATCTTGTAAGATGAAACAGTCCAGATTTCACTTTAGAATATTTTGTATTCTTTCCACACCACTTATAAACACTCAATATTTGTGCCGTGTCTTTGTTATCAATCTACATTGTAAAAGCCAAGTAAGTGATATTAATACAAACACTGTTTTGCAAGAAGTATCTATAAAAAGTAAACTTGCAGGTACAATCGTGTGTAAAATCTCTTTAGGAGTGTTGGCTCTGAAAAGAGGTGGTGTGGTCTCGACGTTTCAAACAGTATACTCTGCTCGTCTTCAGGAGAACGCTGTTTTGTTTTGGGGCTTTTGCAACAAATCTATCTATCAAAATCCATCTGCCTATAATTAATCACCACCCTAACCTTTCGGCAACTACTCGAGCAAGCTTGGTTTTGAGGCAAAGGGGTGGGTTTTTGAGGATTTTGGTTGTTGGTGATGCCACATTATGCAATAGACCTTCGCCACCACCATGATGGTCATGTTCCCTGTGCAATCATGACGTGTTTCTCACAAGTGACAGAAAATGGGGCCAGACTATTTTCCCTTCCAGCCTCAGTTTGGTTGTACACTGATTTGATTGGCAGAAAACAAGACGGCTGCTCCCACATTAGTTTCTAATGGTCTCATTTCTTTTATTAGTGGCCTTATAATAACCCAATATAAGGCAGTCAGGCTGTGTCCGAATTGGCAACTACGGCTACGGCTAGAACGCAACGTCATCATGTATTGAAGTGTAGGACATCCGTAGCAACACCCTTAGCAACAGCCGTAGCCGAAGCCGCCAATTCAGATACAGTCTCGGTGCCCAAACTGACGCTTTGGCAGTGGCTATGTCCAGGGCCCAATTTCATAGAGCTGCTTATGCACAAAAAGTAGCCAAGCACAACAAAATTATGCTTGCTAGACTAAGGTTACCAGTCAAAATATCATGTCACATGTACAATTTGTGACTGGTATCCTGCTCATTTTCGCTCAGCTGTAAATTGTTAAGCAATTTTTTTTCTGCTTAAGCAGCTCTATGAAACTGGGCCTTGATCACTGCAGAAGTTTTTTCTTCAATGTTGTCAAGCCAAAGCCAAAGCCAAAGTCACTCGATTCGGACACAGCTTCAGACTGTGAAGTTCTACGCCTGTAGACCCCTTGCATATGACATCAGAAGCTTGTACAGCGCCCTCGCTGTGGAGTGGATAGCACCAGACACCTCATTGATTGGCAGCTGTATTGGCCCAATTCACGTGACACCATCATTCATCACCCACGATTGGAAAACGGATTCCTTTTGTGGTACTGTGCACTGTGCAGAACGCTTTAAGGTAATATGCACCCAGTTGGATCTTGCAATTTTACCCACAAAATGGCCGACCATGGGCAGACTGTGTGAAAGGGGTCAGTGAAAGGGTGTTAGCCAGAGGGATGTCAGGGTGTCCCTAGTATCTACTAAGTTTATATTACATTTAAAGAAAAAAGTGAGGCATTTGGATTCTTGTCTTCATTGTCTGTCCTCGGACATGGTGGGCACATTCAAGGGATCACCAACAAAAATTACAGGAAGTTGTTCACAACATGGATGTATCACTCTGAAATCGGTGACTAGGTGAGACTGGCAACATCCAGGTCAGGTTAACTTCCACAAAGCAAATGGAGATAGTCACATGATGTGCTGACATCAACCCCCAAACTCCATCAGTGAATAATCCATAAATCCGAGGGGGGGGGTGGCTGCATTTACTTGTTTATTGGCACCCATAGTTCGAACTCCTCGCTCATTTTCTTTGGAGGTCCTGTACAGAAATGCATATCAAAGGAGACATCAAACGCAAGTTCGTAAACACTGATATTCATACATTCAAATTATATAGGAAAACATAAAATCTTACACATTTTATTGAAATGCTCAGCAAACATGACCAGGATACCAGTCACAGATGGTACATGTGACATGCTATTTTAGCTGGTAATCTTAATCTGGTAAGCGAAATTGTGTTGTGCTTAGCTACTTTCTGTGCTTAAGCAGCTCTATGAAATTGGGCCCAGGACGTCAATGAACTACATGGGGGGACATAAATGACAGAGACCTGGAAAGGCTGAATCTCTACAGACATCAAGCAACCCCTTTAACAGCCAACCTTCACAGGTGGAAGAGGCTTGAGACTGAGAGGATGCAGGGTTCGAATTTTACACTGGACCGAGGCCAGAGGCTAGTGATTTTGGCTTTGGGCCAGTAAACTCCGGACTGGACAAGTCCGACTCTCTTGTGTTTTTCAATTGAATAATAGTACTTCTCAGTGTAATTATCTTAAATGAACAAAAAATGAATGTTGACTTTGAGTCTGATAAATATCTTACAATTCTGTCGGGTATCATAATACACTCGCCTATAACTTATAAGACTAATATAAATCTTCCCTTAGTGTTTGTTCAAATAGAACAATTTTTATGTTAAATTTGTAGGAAGTCCTTGTTTAGATTCTGGTCTTGTATAATCAATTCTCGTCCAGCAATTTGTTTTAGCTACAAGCCCTGCAGTTTTGTGGCTCTTTACCCCAAATTCAAGCCCCGAGGTGGTATGCTCCGCTTGGATTGATGCCATCGAGTGAGTGAGTGGATGCCATCTGAGGGTGGCTATACAAAAGCTTTCCCCAAACCAGGTGGTGCAGCAACGCTGTCTTTTAGTCTGGGGAATTCAATTTCAGTGTTCACTTGTGACCAATCAAGTCATTGTACTGGACATTATTTTAAATGTAACCTGCAAACGGCATATATAATTTAAACTGTTGGTTACTTCACCTTTAACAAAGTCATCAGGGTTCCTCTTCATGTAATCATCAATGTAAAAGTCACGCTTGCCGTATGTCTCCTTTTCTATAATGCCAGCAAACGTTCCGATACCAGCTCCGGCTAAGGTAAACAGTAAGTGCCTGTGTACTCCTGCAAACAAAACAATAATATGTAATATTTCCATTCAAGTTTTCACACTTGGACACTGAACATTTAATGTAAAAACCCAGGGTTGGGCAGGTGAACATTTTTTTGAACCACGATGCTAAGCTATGCTGAATCCAATTCTCGCATTTTTGACCATATTAACCCAAACAAGATTGGGTTTTTAAAATTTGGGTTGAATATATTTGAATATAATTCTTTATTGTGTCCGCATTAAAAATACAGACAATTGAGTTCCATTGGCAATTGGAAAGAAAAAATCACAAAACAAACACTTAAAACAACAACCACAATAATGACAATAACAAGAGAATATCAATACACGGAGGCCTGTAACCTCCGAATTAATGTGCCGGCGCTCTACCAACTGAGCTATCTACATGATGATGTATAATCTAGCCCTAATGTTGGTGGTCTCAAATCACGACATCATCAGCCGTCCGGGCTAGTGGGCGGAGCGAGGGTGAGAATAATTCAGTGGATGCTTTATGTGACACCTACACTACTACAGTACCGCGCGTGCTAAAATAACGTAGCATACCCGCCAAGCTATATTCGCATAAAATATTTGTTGAATTGTTCGCACCTCGCTCTGCCCACAGTCCGGACAGCTGATGACGTCGTGATTTGATCGGCATGATTGGGATCGTACAAAAATGGCCGCGCTCAGTACACATCAATCGAGGGAAGTAATTCGGAGAAAATTGAATTGTATTTATTTGAAATATCTTTTAAAAAGGTTATTTATTTAATTAAACATCCAAAACACTCAGGGCAAGCTTAGGAAAAGGTAGCTGGTTTAAATCCCCGACCTGCTCGCGTAGGGAATGCGCCTTGAAATTGATTGCCGATTGCTAAGCTTAACAAAAAAATGGGTCACGACGTGTGGCCAACATGGCCAAGGATTCAGCTTGGCCACAGAAGTACAGTAGGGCTAGTCTGATTAGTAATGATTCCCATCTTATCTCGTGTCGTGAATACGAACGAAGTTACAAAAAACATTACAAATTGAAATGTTGACGGTCATGACGGTTAGCTTATACAATTTTTTAGACGTTCCTTCTTAAAGTTAAAACAATCACTGCGCATGTTCAGTGCCGGCAAAATATACCTTGCCTAAAAAATAATAATTTAAAATTTTATTCGCTGTATGTCATCTGGTCATGTTGTCACTCAGCAAGCACTGAAGCAGGCCATGGAGGGAAGGATATTTCTTTTTTCCATATATTTTATATGACTATGACTTAGCCTACTTGAGCAGGCTAATGAATTTTAGTCTGTCCGAAAATTGGGCATCATATACTTTAAAACAATTTATGTGATAAGAACATCCACATATATTTTCTTACCGGATAAAATCGGCCTCCGTAATAAGCCATTTTGTATTATTGACGCAGCAAGGCCATAAAATCCGAATATAGCTGTGTATTTATTGAGCACAGAGCTGTCCATTTTTCTGCCAGTTTGGGACATTTTGCTACTTTTGCTCGATATTACAAAGTAGTGTGGTATCTTCCTTTTTAGATGAGTGTGCGGCAAATATATGGTGTGCGACTAGAAACCAGACCTTTGGTTGGCTAGTAAATGATGAGTGAGGGCGGTATACCAAAACTTCACAATAATAAGAGACGACCGGCAGATTCGTAAGTTCTGAATCATTAAATGTTTGACTTTTATTTTCTTAACAACTCGAGACTTCGGTTAAACTTATTTATTGTATACCGTTAATGCCATCATTGTTCAAATACCATAGTCAATTTGGTCAAGGGTAATTTGGTTTATTGAAACAATTTCATCATAATAAATTGTCAAGACGTCTGTGTGTAGTGTGCGAGTGACGGATTTTATGTATTTCAGCCAGGCACGCTTGATGCGATGGCTATGCATGTTGATTGGTATTTGGACCCACCGTGACCTAGTTTTTAATGTCACTTGTCAGTGTCCGTAATTGTGGGTAGCAGTAGCACTCCGGTTTAAACTCAAACTATATTTCCTAGTTTCTATATCATTTGTTTAAAAAAAAAAGGTGCAAATTATCATCTTCTAAACTAAAGTAATTAATTTTTTAAGAAAAAAATGATATCATTTTATTTTTGAGTTGGATACATTTCAAATTGTATTGAGTTGGATTCATTTTAAAAAAAAAAATTTAAAAAAAATTCATAATTTGTTTTAATCCAAATGATTTTATCAAACTCCAGCCATAATGGATGATATGCAGAGTGATCCCAAGGAGCCTTCTGAAGATTTGCCCACCACAGATCAAGTCCTATCAATGATCGACGCCAGCCTAGCCACTGGTGATCTTGGCCAGGCCTTCAGAGGGTATCTCTTCCTACTCCAAGCGGATCCCGGATGCAAGGATCGCATCAGGGATGACTTCGGCACAGTTCTCCATCAGTGGGCGGACTGTCTGGAGGCGGGAGGAGGGAGCAGAGAGGATGCCCTGTGGTGCTTTGAGATGTCTCTGAGACTGTGGCCTGATAATGCGGAGATACACAACAACATGGGAGCGTTCTATTTCAGGTGAGGAGAGGTGAGATGACTGTCGCTTGCTTCTTCTCATCCTGGCTTGAGGCATCAATGCATCAAGACGTATGAAGCTAATTCATGATGGTTGTGATTCTAGTGTGGATGTGCAGAGTCTTTTGGTCTTACTGCAGTCCTTCCCAACCCTCACACCCAACCCATTGACCCAGTGGTGTAACCAGAGGGGAGGGGGTAGCCCCTCCCACTCAGAACCCTTGCCAAATCCCCAAATAATATCATAAATGGTTTGATACATGAAATATAGACCCCTCCCAAATTATGTCTTTGCCCCCCTGAAATTGTCTGGTTATGCCACTGCCCTACCCTCAAAACCAACTCTTCCCTTGCAAGCAACCCTTACCCCCCCATCCAATCCCAACCCTCACACCCATCCACTACCTCACACACTAAACCCCTACCCTCACACCAACTCTACCCTTATCCCCCTTCCCTGTTCATTGTTGTGGCTTATACATGAAGCCACAACATAGTGTTGCAACTATGGTTGTTGCTTTATGCAGTTTGTAGTGTAACAACCACATAATCAACTGCGCATGGTTTGTGAACTGTGGTTTAGCTTCATACATACAAAAATCCGTTTTGTGAATCTCTCTTTCTTAAACCTCCTTTAAAGGCACTGAACATGTTTGATAATTGTCAAAGACCAGTGTTCTCACTTGGTGTATCCCAACATATGCATAAAATAAAAGCCTGTGAAAATTTGGGCTCAATTGGTCATCGGAAGTTGCAAGAAAATAATGAAAGAAAAAACACCCTTGTTGTACAAATTTGTGTGCTTTCAGATGGAGTAAAAGGCTTCTTGCAAGAAGTCTCTTTATTTTAGTGAGAAATTACCTCTTTCTCAAAAACTACGTTACTTCAGAGGGAGTCGTTTCTCACAATGTTTTATACTATCAACAGCTCTCTGTTGCTCGTTACCAAGTCAGTTTTTTATGCTAATATATATTTTGAGTAATTACCAAACGTGTACAGTGCCTAATTTGCAATAAATTATTAATAGTTAAGATTTTACAAAGTTTATAATTTAAGTCCTGAATGGGAAAGAACACTGTTCCCAATAAAATTGCCATTCCATTGAAAACATCAAGACCCAAATTCCTAAAGCTGTAAAGCACAAAAAACTGCTTAGCACAGAAAAAACTTACTTAGCATAAATTGGTAACCAACCAAAATGCATTGTTTGCTGGTCTCCTGCTAGTTTTTGCTTAGAAGAAAAAATATTGCTCAGCAGAAACGGTTACCAGCCAAAATACCATATAATGTACATTGTTTTTGACTGGTTCCCTTAAAATATTTGCTTGATATTGCTTGCACAAAACAGACTCGGTCATCACGAAGAAGCGGCAACCTGTTTTCGTGTCGCTCTGGACATCGACCCAGGCTACACCAACGCTCAGAAAAACCTGTCTAATGTAGTCTGTTCACCTGTCAAAGGATGGCATTTTCCGATGCTGAACGATAAGAAGAGGAATGCGTGTTACCAGACTGCCATCACCAAGGCCATCACACAAGGACACGATACTGTCTTAGATATTGGGTCTGGGACGGGAATTCTCAGGTAAAGCAGAATATTGACTTGAGCTTTAAATTGACTATCTTTGAAGACAATTCCTTGTTTACGCCTTACAGAGATTCTGCATTGTGATTGGTTCAGAAAGTGTCACATGATGGTACATTGTATTGTTCTTTTGGGTCTTTTGTATGTCTTTCTTCTATGGTCGCCTTGCCAGTTAGTTTAGATTCTTTACATAGGTAGGGTTAGAGGCGTCTGTCTCCTGAAAAGATCAAACCATTACTGATGCCAGCATGGATAGGCCTATGTAATCAGTAACTTTTAGTTCTCTGTTGGCGGGACAGACGTATCCCCAAACTGTGGTTTGGGCACTGGCCTGGTGACCAGTCTTGTTTCTTTACCTTTTTCTTCCATTCTGTGCATATGTGCTTTTGATCATTTTTATGTGGATAATATTTTGACTAGAAAGCTGCGCGAATATGACATGCTTCACTCATAGCAGCCAATGTACTATACCTCTGGCATGATATTCTTACTACTTTAGTCTGATATCCGATTTTTCTTTTTGTTTGCCCATGGGAAAAATCAGAAAAATCGTGATTGGGTAACCTGAAAAGTCTATAACCCTTTCATGCACCATTTATTTTAGTGATAAATTGATCATATGGACACATTAATTGTTTACTCGATTTTTGCAAATGGTGACCCCCCAAAAACAGGTCACAATAGCACCCTCAAGAGTCCTCTTTTGCATTCTGAAAACTGTGTGGCTGTGCGATCTTTATTTTTCGTTTTACAAGTATTTTTCTGAAGGGATTTAAACCGGTCGCTAGCAACCGATCGGTGCATGAAAGAGTTTAAGTCTGCACCATGTGTAGGTCGACACTTGTACTCACTACAATGAGTACTACTTTTTTCCAAGGGCAAAATAATATGCTTGTGTAATGTACCTGTAGCAACCAATGTCGTGAATGTACTATATGCTCTTAGCAACCAGTGTACTTTACAAACAGCAACGGCAGCTGATCAGAAACACCAGAGCTTGAGTCCAGTGCACTTGACCGCTCGGCCACAACAACGCCATCATTTCAACATGCCTCTTAACATCAGGATCCAAGTTTTAGACCTTTTTTGTCAACATCATTTCTCATCTCTGTTTTTAAAATCGCTGAAATAATTTGAAAACTTCAAAAAAAAATTTGGATTGTCTGTTCAATGTAAATATCCATCCAGCTCTAATTCTTATAAAAGATTTTTTAATTTGGATGAGCACACTTTTTTGTTTTGTCACAGTATGTTTGCAGTGCAGTCAGGGGCCAAGTCGGTCTTTGCTTGTGAGGAATCAAAAGAAATGGCGAGGCTGTCACATGATGTCTTATCGGCCAATCAGATGCAAGATAAGATCCACCTTCTGAATAAATCATCAACAGACATGTCAGTACCAGAGGATATTCCGAACAGGTATGAATGAGATTGAAAAGTGGAATGATATCATTGTTTTATTGGAAGAGTAAAATTAATTCTCACCCTTTCGTTTTCAATGCACACACCATACAAACAAACCCTTGGAAACTTCCCACACCATGACAGCTTCGCTGTTCTACTTTTAGGAAAGAAATAATGGATTTTATTAATTTACATGAAATGTTGCTGAAAACTGTATCAATTTAGAAACTAAGTCCCTGAGCGCGGTTTTAAAAAGAAATTCTCTCGTTTCCAGTTGGCACGGAAATACAAGAATATATTCAGATATGAAGGGTGTTTTATTCCCCAGTGAGTTATAGGACATTTGTAGTCTCAACTGAATTTGAAATATTGATGGATTTTGTTATCTTATGTTTTTTTTAAATCAGAGTGTCTCTTGTGGTTACTGAAATCTTTGACACTGGACTGTTCGGAGAAGGCGTTATCGCTACCCTCCAGCACGCCTGGCAACATTTATTGCTTCCCCCAAAGACCTCAGAAACTCAGGTACATAAAATGTATTTTCAGAATATCATTATTCTATTCTTGTCCCACAACTCCTGTGGTGTTTTGGCCAGAAGCTATTCCAAATCCATACAACTACTCCAATTTAAAACAAATAATCATCATTGATGCCGAAATGTTTGTACTCTGATAAATTTGGCCACACCTGGCCTCATACTAAGAGTGGCTGGTTTAGGGGTTTAGTAACAAATCCATCAAGTTCAAATAAAACTGTGAGAAGGAATATTACACTCACTCCTTTGAGTTATTTACTAGGATCCTTCCTCACTCTAAAAAAATCCAACACCCTATGGTAACTCAACATCCAAACTGTTGGACTCTGATTACGGTAATGTGCCCATGTAAAGCATAATCAGTTTACTAGTGCAGTCCTCAGTCCAACACCATTCAGTAACTCAACTCCCAAACTGTTGAATTCTGATAATGGTGGTATGTCTGATCTCATGTAAAGCATAATCAGTTTACTAGTGCAGTCCTCCGTCCAACACCATACAGTAACTCAACACCCAAACTGTTGCACTCTGATTATGGTGGTATGCCTGATCCCATGTAAAGCATAATCTGTCTATTAGGGCAGTCCTCATTCGAACAGAATCAAACAAACATGAAGTTGGTTTTTGATGGGTTGGGTTGGTTTAGATTAACACGATTTTAACATTCTGCCAGTGCCTGACGAAACACTAAGTATCTTTTTCTTTTTCCAGGTATTGTTATCACAAATTGAATATCACAAGCTTTGAATGCAGCTTAAAACGATAAACTGGAGTCAATGCAAAAACATTCCCTTCAATTATATTGTGATCTGAGTACTTGACTATCAATCATCTCTTATATTAAATGTAATTTACTTTCACTACAAAATCGGAGAAGGGGTTTATTCTTAAATTTTGCTGCTTCACTTTTTTGCTCCTATTCATTGAGGAACTGGTTACCACAACCAAGAAATACCAAATATGCAATAACAACTCAAACAGGCCGACATATTCTTACAAATTAAGTGCAAGACTATTCGTTTTAAACATTCCTTACTTTGTCAACTTGCTTTTTCTATGTGCTTTCTGCCGCTCTCTCTTCATTTCTTTCCACTTGACTGCTTCTGTTACACCAGTGTACCTATTTATGTGTGTTGTGTTGTCATTTAGCCTTCGAAAGAGACTCTGCTAGGGTTGAAATGTCAGGCCATTAACTATCTTTTGCTTTTTAAATGTTAACAGTTCCGCGTATTGGCTTATTTTTTATGAATTTTATGTTGGTATTGTGCTTGTTAATAGGCCTAGTTTTAATTTGTTTCATGTATAGTTTTAATTTGTTTCACTTTGTAGTTTTAATTTGTTTCACTTTATAGTGAGTATTTTGTCAGTAATTAATTTTTTCACTTTATATTTGTACTGTTTCTGTTTTTCTTTTAATGCTTACATTGTATCAGTTTAGCCTTTGGCTACAAGTGCAATGTTTTTAATGAACCAGTATAATAATAATAATAATAAATATATTGGATATTTGTTTTGACTAATTTTACTGTAATTGACATATAAATGTTACATTTCCTGCAGGATGGCGGTAGTTACGGCAAAGTGATTCCATCAAGAGCAGTTATCTACGCTCAAGTTATCCAGTGTCAACACATCCGAAGACAAAACAGGTGAGAAATAAAAACAACAACAATCAGAATACAATTTTTGGTTTATACCGTACACTAATGTGCGATAAGCACTGTAAAGTAAAAAGAATAAAAAGAATAAAAAGCAAGACAAGTTCTCAAAGAACAAAATCTACCTAGTAGATATACACATGGTGTTACCGCAAACCAAGTATATATTGATACCTCACTATGCAATGCCTCAAATCCCATACACTGTATAGTCAGTATTCCCAGCTTAACTGAGTTGTTGAATAAGCAGTGTTGATCATTTGGCCAGGGGCTAATGTAAGGTTTTATCTTGTCCTGTAGCTGTTCTTTTTCTGATCCCTTTTTAATTTGATTTCTGTGGAGGTTTTTTTTTTTTTTTGCCACTTGATTTTTTTTGGGGGTTTATGTTTGTCAAATATTCTACTTTACTCCTTTAGGTATTAACAATTTTGAATGCATCACTGTATAGTACAATTTTATAAATATTCATGCATATTTTTCTTGTTTTTTGTCTTCTTGATAGAGTTTTATCTGGTTTTTGTTTTATTTGACTTAACTCCATTTTTGTATAACCATTTTTAATGTAACTGTATAGTGCAATTTTATATATTCATGCATATTTTTCTTGTCTTTTGTCTACTTGATAGAGTTTTATCATGTTTTGTTTCTCTTATATTTGACTTAACTCCATTTTTGTAACCATTTTTAATGTAACTGTATATAGTGCAATTTTATATATTCATGCATATTTTTCTTGTCTTTTGTCTTCTTGATAGAGTTTTGTCTAGTTTTGTTTCTCTTATAGTTGACTTAACTCCATTTTTGTAACCATTTTTAATGTAACTGTATGTGCAATTTTATATATTCATGCATATTTTTCTTGTCTTTTGTCTTCTTGATAGAGTTTTATCTGGTTTTGTTTCTCTTATATTTGACTTAACTCCATTTTTGTATAATCCTATTTAATGTGTTACTATTTAGTGCAATTCAACCTATCGTTGCCATACTGTACAATCTTTCATATATTTTTACTTGTATGAAATAAACCAATAATTAATAATAATAATGATTAAATTGCTCTTGCATATTTTGGAGCTTCTGGCAAATAGATGTTTAATAATATCAATAATAACTAGTTCTTATATAGCACATTTTACAACAACATGTCGATGCGCTTTAACATAAGTGCCCTGGTCATTGGGCCAATAACATTCCTTTAATCTTTCTCAGCTTCCTGGGGAGTATACAGCCCCGGGCTGCCCTGGCGCTCAGAAGGCTTTTTCAAACACAATATCAACCTCTACCCTTGCAGGTACCCATTTGTACCCGTGGGTGTGTTTAACACATCATTTCACACTGATATCAAGGGTGATGTTTCAGTTTTCTTCTTTTTTAACGCCATTTCACTATTTCAAAGATGTGGCTAATTTTGGCATGGGGCATCACACAGATATTCTTTTGTGACTCCAGATTCTTACAAGATAAGATATGCAACCTGGATGTAGCGAACCTCGGTGGAACTCAAGAAACATCAGCGGAGTACCAGCCACTGAACAGCAGTGACAAGAAGGAACCTTACTCATCAGAGAGGCTTCAGAACCTGCCCCTGGGTTACCAGCCGCTTACGCCAGCAATCAGAGTGTTAGAGGTAGACTTCAATAATCCACAGGTATTTATTTATCAATTGCATCGACTGGGTCTGACATTAGTTTTTTTGATATAAAATGTTGTTATTTGATTCAATCGCATGAACCGTCTCTGCCTTCACTGATACCAATTTACCCGTGGTTATAGTTTTTGACAAATGAGTAAAACAATTAGTTTTGATCTCGCGAGTCAAAAACCTGGGGCCAATTTCATAGCGCTGCTTAATGGTAAGCAAATTTTCGTGCTAACTATAGCAGAAAAATTTGCCTAGGCGTTATCATGTTTCACAGGTTAACAATAAGTTTTGATCTCGCAAGTCAAAAACCTGGGGCCAGTTTCATAGCGCTGCTTAACGGTAAGCAAATTTTCGTGCTAACTATAGCAGAAAAATTTGCTTGGTTCACAGGTTATCAAGAAAATTAGGTGGCCAGCTTGGATTTGCACTATGTCATTCATTTTCATACAATAAGCACCGGAAGGTTAGCATATCTTTTCGTGTGCTTACGATTAACAGCGCTATGAAATGGAAACTCACGCAGTTAGCACAAAATCGGCCGTTAAGCAGCTCTATTGGGCCCTGGTATTTGAAAACAGTGAAAACATGTCGGGGGGTTTTTCACTATTTTCTCATAACTGTGATGACTGATTAAGCTTAAACTTTCACAGGTTTGTTATTTTATGTATATGTTGGGTCACACAAAGTGTGAATACTTCTCTTTGACAACGAA
This sequence comes from Plazaster borealis, assembly GCA_021014325.1. Lineage (NCBI taxonomy): Eukaryota > Metazoa > Echinodermata > Asteroidea > Forcipulatida > Labidiasteridae > Plazaster > Plazaster borealis. The sequence goes on from JAJGQC010000501.1 coordinate 13,254, forward strand.
TAATGTTGTTCGAGGGCTTTAAATAAGGTTTTTAACTGATTATGTCCTGGTGGAATGAAACACTCCGGGAGTTCGACAATTCAGGAAACAAGATTTTAAAAGACAAGTTGAATGATATATTTTATATTCTTCTTTTCAGGACTCCTGTCATCCATATTTAGTAGTTTCAGTCTCAAGGAAATAGAAGAATTTTATTTATCTTTTATATGCTCTGTCTGTTTTTTATTATTTTGTTCATTTGTCATGTTTGTTCTAGTTATTTTGTAATACTGTTTTTAAAATTTAAAAAAAAAATTGGGGAGCTAACTTTTTATATCTATAAAAGTGCCTTGACATCTTTTTAGGCAGATTTTGGCACTACATAAATATTAATTATTATTATTAATAATAATTTGAAAGTCTTTAAATGTTTAGTTAGTTTGATCTTCATTAATCTCTTTGTTGGGAGATTTTATATTAGTGGGGCAGACACTACATGTATGTAGGGGAAATATTTGGGGGAATTGTGCCTTTGATGATAAAAGCATGGAACTTGGCACACAGAGTATGTCATGAGAAAGATAAGTGGCTATAGGGCCATCACAGATTTGAATTTGGGAAAAAAATAGGTAGAATAACAAGCACTTTTCAAAATTTTCTAAATGGCTGTCATTGCTTGTTATACAGTACCTATATTTGTTCAAAAGACAAATCCTGCGATGGCCATACAGCCATCTTTCTCATGACATACTCTGACTGTGTGCCAAATTCTACATTTGTATCATTAAAGGCATCCCTCTCACGTAACTGCCCTACTATTTGGTGCTGTTTGTAATAGAACATTTCGGTGTGTCGTGGCCGAGCGGATAAGAGCACCGGACTCAAGCTCTGGTGTTTCTGATCAGCAGAGTGTGGGTTTGAGTCCCAGTCGTGACACTTGTGTCCTTAAGCAAGACACTTAACCATTATTGCTGCGTCCTTCGGATGGGACGTAAAGCCGTTGGTCCTGTGTGTTGTGTATGCACGTAAAAGAGAAGGGGTTCGCCCCGGTGTTTCTGGTTTGATTGGCTGCATATTGCGCCACAGCTCCTTGTAAACCATTACATAGTGCTATGCAAAGGAATAGGTCTCATGGTGCTACATGTCTGTAAAGGAGTAGGTCTCGTACTTATGTAGCCTCACAAACCTTGCAGGAAAAATACTGAATGTTGAAGCGCCTTGAGCGTCACTGAGTGATGGATATGAGCGCTATATAAGAAGCCACTATTATTATGTGTGTATTATTTTGTGACTAAAAAAAACAATCGACATGCGAGGCTCTAGTCCTAAGCAGAAATCAAACCAAGACCCACAGAGGTGAAAGGCAAGGAACACAAACCACTAAGCCAACCTGAATGCCCCATAACGGAACAAACCCCTTCTCTGTTATGTGGTTTTTTGTTTTTGGTTTTTTTACTTTATATACTTGACCTTTACCTTAATTTATTATCTTTTAATATCTTTTTTAATGTTATTAGTCATTTTCTTTTTATATAAATGTTTGTATGTAGCTGCTGGGCGCCTCTGAAAAACAGTGTTTTGCTGAGAGGTCTCCCCAGGGTAAACAAGAAATAAATAATAAATAATAAATCCACCACAACAAATTCCTGAAATTGTTCACTTTTGTTTCTCCATGATTCTTCTCAGATCATTACTTCAGAACATCCAAGTACAACCTGGAGACACGTTGACTTCCCGGTCATCGCTAGCGGTCAAGTGGATGCAGTCGTATCATGGTTTGATCTCATCCTGGACGACACGGAGGTACTGAGTACCTCACCACATGATAGCTCCTGCTGGGAGCAGGTAGTGTTTCCTGTGACTTCCTTCATACATTCCAATGGTAAGTATAATACTTAGAACTACTTTTTAAGGATTTTGTCATTCTATGTGAAAATTGGCAGTAAACCATATGACTTCCTTAATGAATTCCTAAATGAATTCCTTTGAGCAGGAAGTGTTTCCTGTGATTTCCTTCATAATGGTAAATAATCTTTAGAACCAGTTTGTCATGCATTTTATCATTCCAAATGAAAATTGGCAGTAAACAAATGACTTCCTTGATGAATTCCTTTTTAATGAATTCCTGGGAGCAGGCAGTGCTTCCTGTGACTTCCTTCATACATTCCAATGGTAAGTAATCTCTAGAATCAGTTGTCATGGATTTTATCATTCCAAATAAATTGGCAGTAAACAATATGACTTCCTTAATGAATTTCTTTTTAATGAATTCCTGGGAGCAGGCAGTGTTTCCTGTGACTCCCTAATGAATTCCTTTTTAATGAATTCCTTTGAGCAGGAAGTGTTTCCTGTGACTTCCGTTATACATTCCAATGGTAGGTAATCTTTAGAACCAGTTGTAAAGGATATTATCTTTCGATGTGAAAATCGGCTGTATTCCGTGTGACTTCCTTAATGAATTCCAAAATGAATTCCTTAATGAATTCCTGGGAGCAGGCGGTGCTTCCTGTGACTTCCTTCATACATTCCAATGGTAGGTAATCTTTAGAACCAGTTTTCAAGGATTTTTTCATTCTATGTGAAAATCAGCTGTATTCCATGTGACTTCCTTAATGAATTCCTTAATGAAATCCTGGGAGCAGGCGGTGCTTCCTGTGGCTTCATACATTCCATTGGAAAGTAATCTTTAGAACCAGTTTTGAAGGTTTTTTACATCCTTGTTAAAACTGGCAGTAGTCCGTGTGAATTCCCTCACTAATTCTGAGAGTAATATTTGTTTAAACAACTGAAAAACTGTTCCTTATACAAATAGACACGTTTGCATATATGGCTTTTTTCCAATGGCAAGTTATCTTTGGAACCAGTTTGCAAAGTTTGTACATCATCATCCTTTGGGGAAAAAGCATTCCTTCTACAGACATTTTGATTGTAATAGACTGTGCAAGTCTCGTGCGTATTTGAACATTGGTACCCAGAAAAAGTGCGTGAGTTTGTTTCCTTCACTCGTTAAAGCATCGTACGTGGGACCAAAGTGGTCCCAAAAAAGTTTGAATACGCGCGAGACTTGCACGGTCTATTGATTAATAAGTGGAATCAGTTTGCAAGGATTGGCATGATTCCTTTTTAAAAAAAAATAAAATAGGCAGTACTTGATGTGACTTCGGTCTTGAATTCCGATGGTTTAGGAGCAAACTTGGGAACAGTGATTTGCTTCTTTTCAGGGACACTGACAGTTCTCAGTAATAGAGGTTCTTCCTTTTTGGGAAAAATTGTTGTTTTGAATGAGAATGTTCTAAACCTTTTGTTCATAAGAAACAAAAAATTAATAAATAACTAAATACAACAATAATTTAAAAACAATTGTTCTCCCCCCCCCCCCCTCCCCATAACAAAAAAAAGTTACTGGTAATTTTTAGCTGTTTTAGTAATATTGTAGTATATATGTTCTTTATTTATGTTTAAATTTAAATATATTTTAAATACTTTCCATTACTTTAATGTTCCTGTTTTTGGTGTGTCTTTTGTCTGTTCTGTTCAATTGGACTATTTGTGTATTGTATGTACTTTGAGAAATTGCTGTATAAGTAATGATAATTACAATTACATAATATTTTGTTTTTGGATAATTCTCCGTTAAGGGCATATACTGTATAACTTAAGGACAAGAGATTTTTAACCACAATATTTTTTTCTCCTTTTCACCATCAAGGAAACTGCAAAGAATCTCTGCATGTCAACAAACAGGACACCATCACTGTCGCTGTATCATGCAGCGACGACTGCCTTCATCTCAAATGTGCGGACATTACCCATCATGCATCATCCAAAATGAAGTCCACACCTGCGTCAGCACCAGCCTTAACACAGAAAGAAGTAATGGAGGAAATGGTTACCAGTTTCAGAGAAAATGTGAGCACCCAGTGTCAAAGGTCGTGTGACCCATTAGATAGGGGTGTGCATCAAGGGATAGGAAGTGAGAATGTGAGCGGGGCTGCTTCTTCAAAGGGCGGAGCAATCGCCAACTCATACCCTCCATGTGATGAACTAACTCCAGATATTATAGAAATTCTCAATGATTACAAGCTTCAGAATTCCTTTTATAAAGCCATCACTAGCTTGATGGATGCTTCGTCAAGGAAACCGCAAGACTCCATCTCGGAAGATTTAAATTCATCCAATCCTTCGAAGAGCCACGGCAAGTCAGCAACGCCAACGTTCGCTGTGTTGGATATATCCAGCGGTGTGTCTGTGACCGGACTCTTTGCAGCCAAACACTGTTCCACCACAAGAGTCTGCATCCCATCTACCACACCTGCAACCAGAAATCTTATAGAGACTATTGCCAGAACCAATGGGGTTGAGGGTTGTTTGGATTTAGAGGCGGAGTCACACCCACTGAGCCCATCCTCTGAAGCAATGTGGGATATTCTGGTGACGGATTTGGTATCGCCCTGTGGTACTCTAAGGGAAAGAGTGCTGGAAGACATCGCTGTTGGAAGGTTGGTTGTTGGAACACCTTTTGTATTGTATTGCATGACCCAATCTTTGCTGATATTATATATATTTTTTGAAGAATTTTTCTTGGAAATAAATTTTGAAGGATGATACTCTATCAGGGGGATTCGAATTTGGGAGAAAAATCCACAAGACCGCAGGGCTTGTAGCTAAAAATGTTTACTGGACTAGAAATTTTTGTACAAGACCGGAATCAAAATGAGAAAAAAACTTCCTGATTTCTGACAACATGCATTTAAATGTTTTATTTGAACAGTAACCGTACTAAGACATGTAACAGGAGATTTATCTCATCTGTCCTTTGGGAGATTAAGTATACTTCATCACTCAATAGTATTGAAAGGAATTTTTCCGCCTGAAAGTCAACATTTGAACATAATTTGTTTTTGAGGGAGATATTACACAGTGAGGTACAGTTATTCAATTGAAAAAAAACAAGATCGCCGGACTTGTACTGTTATTAGTTTACTGGCCCGACACTAAAAACCACTGGCCCTGGGCCTGCTGTCCAGTGTAAAATTCAAGTCCTGTTTTTCATCTACATGTAGAGAGTGCCAGTCTACCTTTTAGCCCTACAGAGGGTTTGGTGGTTAGTCCATCACTGATAGACTAACCACCAAACCCTCTGTAGGGCTCAAATTTTTTGTGAAAAAACACAAGACCACAATTTTTTACTGGACCAGAAATTATTATTTTACAAGACCAGAATCTAATGAGAAAGATCTTTCTACACAGTTTAACATTATGTAAACTGTTTTTATTTGAACAAGAGAAATCCCTTCTGTCTTGGCATTAAGTATGCTTCAATACTCAACACATTGAAAGATATTTCCTCAAAGTCAACATTTTGAACATCATTTTAAAAATTATTATATGTTATTACACAGTGAGGTACTGTTATTCCATTGATAAACACAAGACCACCAGACTTGTCCGCTCTTGAGTTTACTGGCCCGATGCTAAAATTACTGGCCTCGGGCGTGCAGTCTAGTATAGATTTCAAGCACTGCTCTGTCTGTGGGATGCAGTAACTTTTAGGATCAAATTCAAGATTTTACTCATAGTTTTTATATGTTTACATGACCTTGCTCCTACTTACTTGAGTGAACTAATTACTGTAAGAAGTCAACGTTATCACAACCTCAGGTCAACAGAATAAGTCTTTTTGGAATATCCAAGGGGAAAAATGCTGGCTACGTTTGGAAACTGTGCTTTTTATTCAGTGGCACCTATATTTATTGAATAATTTGCCATCTAATATTCGTAAATTGCATTTACAAAGACTTTTTAAACCCCATCTTGAAACTTTCCTTTTTAGGAAAGCATTTGGTGATGTGCAGTGAGTTTTTGATCTTTCGATTTTAGTTTAGCATGGTTTAAATTTTATAGTGTACTTTTTAAATGCTATTGTATGTAAGCTTGTATCTTTTTCAGACAGTAGGCCTATTGTGGTGGTTTTTTATCTTGATTTCAATTTTGCTTATTTTTACCTGTGTGTTTATCTTGTGTTATTTTTTTACTGGTATTTTTTATTGTTATGTGCCTTCGAACAGGCTGAACCTGGAGAGAGCAATATAAATTCAATAAAATTATTATCATAAAACTCCAAGTGGTTTTTTTTTTACTCAGGGTGTGTGCATTGAAACCAACTGGTGTACTCGTACCAGGATCTATGTCTGTCTTTGCAATGTGTGTAGAGTGTGCCAGCCTACAGACAGACAGCCAAGTCATCGGCGATGGACCAACCATGGGATTAAAGATTGCAAAGTTCATCAATAAATACAAGGTAAGAAAAATCTATCTTTAATGTCAGAAAAAAATTGCCCAGACATGGCTAACTTTGATGATTTTTTTCAATAGACCACTTGCATGACGTCACAAGCTTAAACAGCGCCTTCACTGAGATCAAAGGAAGACCTATCATTAGCTGAGAGTTGTGCTTGGCGCTTACACGGGCGCACGTTTCCATTGTTTGCATCAGCGATGGCGGCCAATGCAAGGGGTCTGTATAGACTGTGTGCCCTTTGCTTACACCTATACCGCCCTCTATTGAAATCTGCCTAACTGTGTGCACATGCATCATGTTTTGCAAAATATTTGGTTTAGGAAAGACGTTTAGGAAAGACGTACCACATGCCCACTTCACACAAAGTGGCTCCACTGATTACCAGAAGCCCATAGGAGTTGCATTGAGCTAGTTTTTCTTTGACGACCTAATGTAAGAAAAGTTTAACAATGGAACTTTTGCATGAGGTTCTTCAAAGACTAAAGTCTTCTCAGAATTAAAAATTTATGTCATAAGGATTACTAAGAAGTACGATAAAATGGTCGAGTTTTGGAAAATAACATACAAATGTACCTCAGTTTTGTAGCCAGAAGTAGCGAAAACATTTGGGCATGCAGCAGATTCGCACACATGTGACGCAATGACGTACCAACAGGATACCCTTTTGTAGTGATTGTGATGTCATTCCAAGAACACCCTCGCTGACGTCGAAAGATTGCATATCATTTGTTGACAGTTGCGCATGGGTTAACACTTGCATAGTTTCCTTGTTTGATCAATGGTGACGTATTGAGCAATATTGAGCATTTAAGGGCAAAATATACCTTTAGTTTTTTGAACCATTCAATTGTTAAAAATCCTACATAAATTTAATCTGTGTTCAGCCGTATTGGCCTTTTTTTTTCTTTTCTTTTTTTGTGTGTGCGTTAGTTACCCATAGAAATGAAGTTTGATGTGTTTACAAGCAATTGACAGAAATAAAACAGCTGATTAAAATATATGCTTTAAAGGGATTGTATACGTTTGGTAATTGGAACCCAGTGTTTGTTTCAATCCTATATAGTTGTAGATTATACAATGAAACTAACCTGTGACAATTTCATTTCAACCGTTGGTAGCGTTTTTGAGATATTGACGAAAATCTGGACGGTTATGTTACCGAAGTAATTACCGAAGGTGTACCCTCCCTTTAACAGGTGTCGACATTTCTTGACTTCCATCTTTCCACCCGAGCCTACAAGCAGCTCAGTCAACCCTTCCTCCTCTTCCATCTCGACTTCAACGAGAAGCAACAACCAGGTTCATCCGATCTCCCCAGTTTTGTCAAGCCGTTCGCGGTCCGACTTTTCCAAGCCACCGAAGACGGCACGATAACAGCCGTGCCGTTCTGGTTCAACATCAACGTTGATCCCTTGAACAGCGTGAACACGCTGGACAATGAAACTCACTGGAACCAAGCTGCGTATTTACTCCCCGAAAGTCGAGACGTCAGGAAGGGGGATCAGATCAGGGTGTCCGCCAGAATTGAGGATAGCAGTTTCATCATTGAAGTTGATGTTGGATGAAGGTAAATCGCTACATTTCAGTTTATTATTATTATTATTATTATCATGTTGCTGTGGTAACAATAACAATTGGGACCCTCAAAAGCGACTAGCACTATGACATATGGCATGCAAGGTCAAAGGTACATCAGGGTTCGTACAGGTCATGGAAAACCTGGAAAGTCATGGAAGTTTTCTTTTGCATTTTCCAGGCCTTGAAAGTCATGGAAAAAGGTTAACTTCTTTAAAAGTCATTGGAAGTCATGGAATTATGGAGGTAAGAAAGTGTAAGAGTCCTGTATATGGTGTGACCGATGTTTGAATTACTCAGGAGAGTTCGTTATCAGCCAATAGGATGTTGCGTAACGAAACGTGCAAATTTCGGCCGAGATGCACACAAAAAAAATCAATAATTTTTTTTTTTTTTAATGTGGTAGTTTGCCAAAAACATGAAAAGAAAACCATATAGAATGCACAAAATTGTACACTAGGGCTTTGAAAACCAAGAAAAACACCAAGTAGAAAATTGTTGTCCAGTATGCCCCACAGTTTTTAAAAAACCTGGGGAGAACCCTGACCTTTGACTTAAACCTGAGAGCATGGACTTTTGACAAAAACTTTGATCTGAATTTACGGTTATCCTTTTGAATGTCGATGTTTAAAAACAAGTTGAACTTTTCATATTTACAAAGTATGTTTGCCTCATTTTAGGCTTTTCTTGGGGTTTTTATGCTCCCAGTTTCCATCGTCAATCAAAAACATTATTTGTCATGTGAATATATATTTTATTGTATTTTTTTCCTTCAACATTAAAGCACTACATTTTATTCACAATAATGTAATACTTTTCTGGGGTTGTTTTAATAAAAAATATCACAGAAAAACATGCGGTGTATCCAGTGAAATTTTTGTATTTAAATTTTATTACACAGGGTTTAGTTCCCACAGTCATTGAAAATCCTGGAATATTACGCTTTCATGGAAACTCATGAAGGTCAATATGCTAGCTTGTTAGACTTGTCTAGCTATAATACCAGTAAACCAATCAAACATGGTATTTAAATTCTTATTCTTTAAAGGTAGGTTCATACTTTTGTAATGACCCCCCCCCCCGAAAAAAATTTAAAAAAAAATTATAACCAAAAAAAGGTGTAATTTTTATACCAAAGCTTAAGATGGTAATGGTGGTAAAGCATCCTGCGAAATTATTTCGTCTGAAATGCCCCCATTGATTAGAAATCTATAAAAGTACGTCACCAAATTTGAACCTCCAAACTCACCTAGACTGGTTTTGAAGATTCAAATTTCCGTGGTGTACGTTTTTGAATGCTGCGGCCGAAGGTGCGATTGGTACCGCTGTCACCTCGCTAAACGTGGATGGGTTCAACACTCTTGTTAATACCGTGACATTTTTTTCCTTTTTTCTAAGCAAGTAGACACTGTATTCAGCTAAAACTTTCACTTTATTGTATGTTTATTGACAATTTGGCCTTTAAATCAGCATTATGTTGACAAAAACCGATATTTATGACCCAACTTTTAAATATTAGTTATTGCCAAATTACTAAAGGTCCTGTAAAGTGGTAATGTTTAACATGATACTTAGTATTTTTATGAGTTTGTCATGAGTTAGGCCACTTTAAATTGTGCGAAAAATTTGAGTAACCCATTTCGATATGGCCTAGTGGCATGCTTTCATGTTGTAGACCTAGATTCAGAATGACAATGCACATTCCTACCATGTAGCTCTGGTATGTTTTACTGCAGCCGTCCAAATTTGTCGGTATTTTGGGTCTGATGGGATTCTGTGTAGACTGACACCATCTTCGGTAGTGCTGCTGCAACACGTAAAAATACACTGTGACTACATTTTCCATAGTATCATAAGCAGTTACATAAGTTTGTACGTTGTATCACATCCACACATATCGATTGCCACGCACCGAACGATGGCATGTTCCTAGGTCTTATTTACGATTTTGTCTCCTTTTAGGGGCGTGAGTTCACCCCTAATTTTAGTGTTTTTTACTTACTTAAAAATTGTTCTCTCTCTCATTTGTTACTGTCTCTGATATAAACCTCAAATAAATTGTGAACAAACTTGCATTTATAGGTTTATGTGTGTATATTTTATAGTTTACACTGGAAAAAAAAGTTTAATTCATAGACCTTTAAAGATTGTCTTTTTCCGTTCTCGTGTTCTTTCTATTCGCTCTCGGCGGAAATTCTCCATCATCTCTCATTACGTACCAGTCCATGTCATCAAAGGTCATTCCAGCATAGCTGACCTTCTTTATCCGTCTCTGTGGCACTGGCAGAGATGCTTTGGGAGATGTTCCAGACTGATCACTTATCGCTCGATAACGAATATCGTTATCACTATCGTCATCATCGCTTGAGATGTCATTATCGCCCAGCGCCATGTCGGCATCGCTGGATTGGTGGGGTCTTCTCTTGGGTACAGTAAGAGGTGTTATGTTCGGTGTGTCTATTTGGGCTTCATCGGATTTACCGAAAGCGCTGATGTCATCACCGTTAGTGGAAACGTCATCGTCATCATCAAATGACATTTTCAGTCCCGTGCAGCTGATCTTCTTCTGCCTCTTTGGAAGCCGGAGAGTTTTGACTTGAGCAGTTTCAAGTTGATCCTCGACGGAGGGACGCCGTGGAATGTCATTGAGGTCACTGTCATCTGTTGTAAAGTCACCGTCCATGAAATCGTCAGTGTCATTGTCACTTGTACCCTCGCTTGATTTCTTCACTTGTAGATAAGATTCGCTGTGATTTTCCATTCCCTTTTCTTGATTTCCGTTGGCGTCTGAATGCTCCTGATGATTCAAGATGATGTCGGGGAGTGACATGAACTGATGCCCCTGTGTCCTCCTCGGAGAAACTTCTTCTTGCGTCGGAGATTGAGAAGGTAAAGACGGAGGAATGTCATCCACTGCTGGAGACTGCTCCATTTGAACAAGATCTGTGTTCTGTTGACTCTCAGAGGAATGGCCTGTTGAGGGAGAATTCAAACCCAAATTAAAAGATATTAAGATATTAGCTACAAATTCTTCAATCTTTTCAGAATCCGTAAATGCTGGTTTGTAGTTATGCAATGGCTTATAGTTGTCACTGAGGCATCAGTGACTTGTCACTGAAAATGCTGGTAATCATCAATATTCAAAGCTTATCATCGCATGCAGCCATACTATTTATAAAGTGGGGATCTAATAACATGAATATTCATGAGTAACTTCTTAATTTGCAAACACCAACCTATTGGTCGGAGATGCTCCATGATGTTAGGTTTCACAGCGGACATGGTCAACATTAATACTTAAGGTATTGATGGACTGACAACTGAAAGTGGGAGGAGCCAGTGTGATGTGTTGACTATTTATTAGGAATTTCTTAATTTGCATAGCAGATATCATAGCTTTGAGATGCAATAGTCCACAAACGTTGGGATTGATGTGTTAATGGACTGATAATTGAAAGTGGGAGGAGCCTATGTATTGAATATTCACAAGTAACTTCTTAATTTGCATACACCTACCTTTTCCTCTGAGACGGTCCATGATGTTGAATTTCACAACGGTTATGGTTCACATTATACTAATAGGGGATTGATGTGTTAATGGACTGATAACTGAAAGTGGGAGGAGCCTATTATGTATTGAATATTCACAAGTAACTTCTCAATTTGCATACACCTACCTTTTCCTCTGAGACGGTCCATGATGTTGAATTTCACAACGGTTAAGGTTCACATTATACTAATAGGGGATTGATGTGTTAATGGACTGATAACTGAAAGTGGGAGGAGCCTATGTATTGAATTTTCACAAGTAACTTCTCAATTTGCATACACCTACCTTTTCCTCTGAGACGGTCCATGATGTTGAATTTCACGTCGGTTATGGTTCACATTATACTAATAGGGGATTGATGTGTTAATGGACTGATAACTGAAAGTGGGAGGAGCCTATGTATTGAATACTCACAAGTAACTTCTTAATTTGCATACCTTTTCCTCTGAGACGCTCCATGATGTTGGTTTTCACATCGGTTATGGTCCACATACTCTTAAAGTACTGTGCGATGCTCATCTTTTGTTCATTCTCGGTATTGTAATGTTGATAGTCAAAGGAATAAGAGAAGAGCATGGCACAGGCCACCATCTCAAGGCAAATCAGAAAATCCTGAATTGAAATCAGACAAATTACAGTGAACTGTTAGTTTCTATTTTTGCCCAAGACTGATGAAGGATTATTCAAATCTGTGATTGCCACACTTTGCAGAAACAAGTAAAAACACATTTGCACCAAGGTGTTTAAATAGGGTGCTTAGTATTAGTGTATTTTTTACTTAAACAATTGGAACACTGTAGATCACGTGTAGACTTTCTGAGATTTCTTCAAGGAACATTTTGTTTTCAAAGTGGCACTTGAATAATTTCTTGTAATACATGTACAAAGAATTTGTTTTAAAAAGTTACACCTGTTGAACCGAGCTACTCAGATTAAACTGTTCACCTGCAGCATTGTAGCGAATGCAAACTCATCTTCAAAGCCCCATGCTGGGTTGGGCTTAATGGCACCTGCCTGGGCCAGGATATTGAGAAGGGTACTCTGGAAGTTGGTGACGAAGATCACAAGCTGAATTCCCACAAACTGAGAGGTGGACCTGGGTAGCATTTTCAGCTCATCCAGTGTTGCTTTACGTAGAAGGATTATACAGAAGATGGCCCACTGAGGGACAGCAAAAATGAGAAAGTGGGGTAAATGAGATTTGACAGTTTGTGGAATATAGAAACAGGTGAATAACTTGTACAAATCAAGCTGCTGTGACCATGGTGGACCTTCCATGCTGTGATACATTCTAAGATTGCCTCCCCCTTCTGTACTCCTTTTGCCTATGTCTAATTGCCAGTGGCAGTGTAGTCCAGTGCCTTGACAGTTTTAGTATAATATTACCCTTGGGATGGACCCCAAGGGTAACTCATGAAATTTGAACGCGTGCCTGTCATCTTCCTTCAATATATGCAAGAGATCCACTCTATCACTGCTTAGACACCTACAGGATTAACTTCATGGATGTTCCCCGAAGGAGACCTTAGATGTGCCCCAAGACACACCCCTAAGATCAACCCCTTTGAATCATCCCCTTGGGTATGCCTCCACTACACCCCAAGACCCACCCTTGAATTGTCTTTTAAGTTTCACCTATAAGATCCTCCCCTTAAGTGTGTCTGCAGTGGCATCCCAAGGTCCTTCCTTCAATTGTCCTCTAAGACACGCATATAAGATCCGCCCATTGGGTTTGCCTGCAGTGACACACCACACCCCAAGACCCACCCTTGAATGGTCATCTACAACACGCCTATAAGATCCTCTCCTTGGGTATGCCTGCAGTGGCAAACCACACCCAAAGCCCCACCCTTGAATTGTCGTCAACGACACACTAAGATCCTCCCTTTTGGGTATGCCTGCAGTGGCACACCACACCCCAAGCCCCACCCTTGAATGGTCCTCTAAGACACGTTTATAAGATCCTCCCTGTTGGGTATGCCTGCAGTGGCACACCACACCCCAAGCCCCACCCTTGAATGGTCCCATAATACACGCCTATATCGATCAACCTCTTAGATATGCCATTAACAATACCCTTAAATTGACACCTGTAAACCCCGGATACTTACGATTTGTGAAACTGATACTATGATGGTCACCCAGAGATAGGCGTTTTTTGGAGAGAAATTTCCTTCGTTGAAATTTCCTGTAAGATGTGTAATTCTTTTAAAGAAAAGGAAAATATATAAGAAAGAAAATTGACTAGAACGGGATTGGAACCTGCGACCTCCATTTTTCCGTGCCGATGCTCTACCAACAGAGTTATCTAACCCTATGGTGGTTTTTCACCCACAATCAATTTTAATTTACCCTGTGAGGTTTTCCTGGGGTTTTATAACTTGATACAGCTTTTTTGTGGTACTAATTAAACACAAAGTAGGATTGGTAATTCTCAAGGAATAAAGGAAAAATTCGTTGCCGTTTTTACGAAGCGACGATTTAGCTCTGCTGCCAAAAATACGTGTTTTTAAAAAATCACGTTTGAAGTTGAACTATTTTTCAAACTATTGTTCAGGAACTTCTTTTCAAGTCTACTATCAAAATAAAGCTGAATTCTTCCGTCATTCAGAACTATCAGCATTTTTTCAATTCTGCGACTGTTTCGGTGATTAATTAATTCCTAAACACAATTTTCTCAAAACCCAAACAGACTTGCCCGCAGAGCGATGTGTACAAACCAATGCGTAAAAACCGTAAATGAAAGGTTTTGTCACTTCGTAAAACGTTAAACCACGCCTATTTTGGCACCGTGCCCGCGTTATGTAGTTCAATGGACTCCAGTGGCGAATTTTGTCACTTCGTAAAAATTTGTCACTTCGTAAAAACAAATAATGAAAAATGTATTATTCGTTGGTTATCCTAATTAGTGTAATTACGAAAATATTACGTATTAGGTCCTGAAACTTCGTGAAAAAAAATGTTAACAGCATTGAATGTATCAATAATTTACGAAAAAAACCAACACGATTTGCTAAATTTTTTGTATGGTTTATGACACATATGTCACTCAAATCATGGAAACAAAAAAGGGTTTAGCGTCATTAATGTGATGTAAGTTTTTAAATCGAGATTATACAGAAACTGTTGCTACTTACATTGTAACTATGGTTACAATAGTCCGAATAATGGTGTAGTTTAGGACACCTGCTTTACATCTGTGGATAATTCTAGTGATATAAAATAATAACAAGAAAAGAAATTAACAATAGTTTCTTTGTTAATCTTCATGCAAAATCTCAAATTTAATGTTTATTACAATTTTTGGATCAGAAATGGTTTTAGAAAGATAGTAGAAATGGTGAGAGGTTTGTTTGTAAACTTTAATTGTCTACTTGCATAAATAATGCACCATACTAAAGTCCAACATTTTTTAACTTTGTCCATTTTGTTATCTTTTGTTAAATTTGTTTTTAAAATGTGAATATGGGATGAGCTGAAACTTTTATTTATACGGGAGACTAATAAAATAGCTTTGCAATCGGGGCTTGTGAATAGCTTTAGCGGTCATTTGCCGTCTTGGTGTATTTCCAGTACAGAGAGAAGCTACATGGGCATGGTCACTCAAGCATCCACTCCACCAACGTCGCACATTATACCAAACAGGTTTTACCGCCAAAATATTATCGTCTGACCCTGGTTAGACAAATTAACTCTGAGGCCTCTTTTTTTCCCCTTTCTCACAGAGCCTGTTTTCGCTTAGCCATCGCTGAAACTAGAGTAACATTTTAGGGATGCGGGATGCCCATGGGTTGCACCATTTTTTCTAGGGGGGGGGGGGGGTGGGCACTTCAAAACTGTTGTTTCCGGAGGCATTTCTCTTAGAAAAGCCCCTTTTTAGCGCTCTTGTTATGCCACTATTTGTATATATAGTAATCTGACGTGAGTGTACAAACAGATACATTGTCTGCGTGTAAATGGAAGAATAGTTTTTAATACATTGAAAGTATCAATGTAACATTTTACTCACCCGGGGGGGGGGGGGCGAATTGGAACGGGGAACGGATATCAATTGGAGGGGTGGGGGGGGGGGACGGGACGTGTCCCCCTTAGTTATGCCACTGCGCTTATAGCGAGGTTTGCCATTCGTCATCAAAAAGACCCATACAGGTGTGATTTCAGTTTTGTCGTGCTTGGCCTCTTATCTAAACTTTGATCATAAACGTCTTTGCGTCTGGCGGTTGAATAACGTAAGGTCAAAATATTATCATATCTATGTGCATGGATTATGCAGAAATTATCACTTTATTATCCAAACAATTTTGCATTCGGTCCAAAAATAGATTCAAGTGGATCTGTGTTCAGCCGTATTGCCCTTTGTTTTGTTTTTGTTTTTTATGTGTGTGCGTTAGTTACCCGTATACATGAAGTTTGATGTGTTTACAAGCAATTTATAATAAGTCAGCTGATTAAAATATATGCTTTAAAGGGATTGTATACGTTTGGTAATTGGAACCCACTGTTTGTTTCAATCCTATGTAGTTGTAGATTATACCATAAAACTAACCTGTGAAAATTTCATTTCAAAAGGTGGTAGCGTTTTTGGGATATTGCCGAAAAACTGGAGCGGTTATGTCCATGCAGGAAGAATAATCTGCAATTGGAATACACAATCTGAGAAACGTTACTGTCAGTAACGCTTCTCAGATTCAAATTTTTGGGTATAAAAAGTGATATCTTTTTCCATAACCGCAGTACTTCGAAGTGAAAAGTTTCTAAAAATGCATTATACTATCCGAAGCTGCTGTACTTTTTATACCAAAAAGTTTGTATTGCCAATCATTTTCAGAGTCATTACCAGCCGTATCAGAACCTAACGGTTATACAGGAATTTTAAGGATAAAAAACATCATTGTTTAATTTTAGTCTGACAGCTAAACTGATAATGAAATTCATACTAGAACCATTTTTTCGGGGAAATGTTACCCTCTGAAATTAAGTCATATTTAAGAAAACTGTCTGAAAACCTAAACAAACGCACCAGCTGATTTCGATTGTTACAATCAAAATCAAGGACAATGTGTTTACATGCTGGAAATATTGTGCATGGCTTTTCCCCTATTTTCTCCTGACTCGCACAACAGATTAAAACCCAAATTTTCACAGGTTTGTTATTTCATGTATTATGGTTGATCACACAAAACATGAACACAGTCTGCGACTATTTTGTCAGCTCTACCAATCCCGTATATAACCGGTACCTTTAATGAAGCATATATTTTCCTCCTGAGCTGCATGGCGCTTGCGGGTAGATCGGGGGTAGCTCCCTCGTTTCTGTGCTTAGAGAGTTTGTTTAGTTTGTCTAATTTGTGTTTTTTTAACTAATTATTAGTAATAATTAAATCGGTTGGCATAATACATTCGATACTACTTCCGTTCACCAAAATAATACGAAAATAAGTATGAATGATGACGCGATGTGTGTTTTTTTTGTGGGGTGGGGGTGGGGATGGGGTCAACCTCGTCCCCATGGTTTACTTTATTTCCAACCATGTTTACAATAGTAAACCCTGGGAGGGAAACTCCTTACTTGGACCCTGATTGGACAACGACTGTGTACAAAAGTCTAACGTCAACATTTTAAGTTGTACTCATTCAGTATTCACCATGTTCACAGCCAGACTATTCGTATTTTTGCATACGTATCCAACAAAATTGGATATGCAAATGATCCAATACCAGGGTGAGAGAGCGGTCAACCTCGTACTGCTCGACACACCTTGGGGACGAGGTTGGGGTGGGTTAGTCTTTCATTGAGATTAGACGGTAACTTACTTACCTTTGGTTTGGGACCGCTTTGATGCAACAACATGGAGGAGGCGACTTGATTTGAGGTTTCATGATCAACCGGTTTTCAAAGTTCGGCACCTCCTCGAACCACGACAGAATGTAGTAGACAAAATTATACATGACGAAAGCCTGGTATAGCTGACGTAATGTGTCTAAATATATCTCAGCGGCCGGAAAACGAAGAGCAAACCACTGGGGAGTTGTGAAAAAACATGCAAATGTGAGCTTTGGAGAGACGTATATACTTGCGTTTTAAAAAATTGTTTAGCGCACAAAGTTTGGTTGTGAGCGAGGAGGGGACGGAACTCTTTGCCTAATTGAAATTCTGTGCCATCATCATTTTAATTTAACTTCAAGGTGGAGCTTTTTCCCGCTTGAAATCTCCTTTTGTGTGAATTTGCTTCAATATGTCACTCCTGTTAAAGGTACTAATAGACTAAAAACATCGTTGTTTAATTTTAATTTGAAAGCTTACTGATTATGAAGATCGTACTAAAACCATTTTTGATGTGAAATATTTCCCTCTGAAATGAAGTCATATTCGAGAAAACTGTATCTGATAACCTTTAAAAAAAAAAACCCCTGATTTCGCGGTCACAACCAAAATTAAGGACAATGTGTTTACAAATGAAGAAAATTGTGCATGGTTTTTCCATATTTTCTCCTGACCCACACAACGGATTAAACCCACATTTCCACAGGTTTGTTATTTCATTTTTAATAATGGTTGATTACTAAAAATTTGAACTGTCTGCGACTATTGTGTCAGCTCTACCAATCCTGTATAATAGTAAACTTTCCATGTCATTGATACTATTGAGTTCTTTCATGAGGTCTGCAATTTGAGAGTGAGTTCTTAAAATATTCTTTTAATTTAGTAGTTGGTAACTTACACTGTTCGACTCGTAGATCGGAACCATCAACAAAATCCTGAAAAATTAGAATTATAACACAATCACTAGTTAGTGTATTTCCATCCTCTCATTACTATAGTGAAAAGCAGCAACCACTTGATTTTATAAAACAGGCAAAAAAAGTCAATCTTGTCTATACAAATCAATAATTTCCATGTTGCCCAGAATGGAACGAGGACTTGGCTGTTTCAAGGTGCCCCCGGCCTCCCCTCGGACATGGGGAGGTCCATCTCCCCCTGGAGGTCTCGGTCTCGGACTTTGTGGTCTCGACTATACAGCACTGGTACGAAATCCCTTTTTTACTCTTATCAAGTTAGTCCAGTGATAATTTCGTCACCAAAACTGCTGTGAAGGGGGCGTGTCTGGTCCTGGCTGCAAAGCATCCACTTAGTGATGATAGAGACCAGGTTCCTGAATTATTATGAATGAGGATTGAATGTGTACCTGATGATGTATTTCTGAAGACTGGGTCGAGTATAATAGATGATGTGATTAATGATACCCCAGAGTGATATCGGTATCGCGATGGCCATCGCAAAGAATCCAACAACAGCCAGCGTCCTCTTGAAATTCTCCTCCTCAGCCCTAATGACGTCGATAATGATGAGAGGTATTGCCAGTGCTACAAAGAGTCCGTAGATCACGTAGACTACGGGACGGATCCAGCGTCGCCAGCTACCAAGACACGACCGGGGATCGGTGATATTCCTCGGCGGGGCGGCGCTCGTATCACCCTGCTCAGCTCTGTTTGCTTCTAAGGTGGGATCCATGGCATACGGTTTTTTAAGACTCTTCACGGTTGTAAAAATCTCCCCACTCTCTAGTTCGATTCGAGAGGCGTGTGCATTTCAACAAACTGAAAACACATGTGAAGATTGTTTTTTTATAAAAGCCCACAAAGCCACACTGGCCGAAGTTGTGTTTATGAGCTATGATCCCCCGAGTTCGCAACTTGACATCTAACATGGGGTACACATTATTAAAGTCGAGGAGTTCAAAATGCGTGTACGTGATTATTTGAACAGATTGATTTTATAGTTTTTATGGTTTTTTTGCGGGCTATTCGTCGACCGTGTCAAAGTCCAAAAAGCTTCTGTAGGTTTAGTGAAGATAGTTACAACTGTTTCTGATAAGATAAGTCATCATTTTGATAAGAGTCATAACAGTATGTGTATTAAGGTCACGTACCCTGAGGCATTGATAATGAAGATATTGAAAATCAACCCGGTGGTTTCAGCAGGTAGGTGAATTTTGGATTGAAGGGCTGTTGGATAAATTAGGTGTGAAATTTGACCTTTTGACCTCTGTTGGTTAGAACCGTCTGGGATGGATGGGGCTTCAGATTAAGTGCAAAATACGCAAGGCACCTTGCTGGTATAATGTACATGTACATGGATTGCATGCAAAGCTGGTTGAAACGAAACTTATTTTCGGCGGCACAAATTAAAGGGGTATCTTGGCAATATTTTGCGTTTTTTATAAACAACAGGAAATACTTTAATTTAGGCACTAAATAAAAAGGGTGTTTGAGGAGGACGTGAGAAGGCACTGAACACGTTTGGAAATTGTCAAAGACCAGTGTTCTCACTTGGTGTATCCCAACATATGCATAAAATAACAAGCCTGTGAAAATTTGGGCTCAATTGGTCATCGAAGTTGCAAGAAAATGATGAAAGAAAAAACACCCTTGTTGTACAAATTTGTGTGCTTTCAGGTAGGAATAAAAACTTCTTGCAAGAAGTTTTTATTATTTTAATGAGAAATTACCTCTTTCTCAAAAAAACTACGTTACTTCAGAGGGAGTTGTTTCCTACAATATACTATCAACAGCTCTCCACTGCTCGTTACCAAGTCAGTTTTTATGTCATATATGTTTTGAGTAATTACCAAACGTGTACAGTGCCTTTAAAGGGTTTGTATACGTTTGGTAATAATGACTCTGAAAATTAATGGCATTAAAAACTTACTTGGTAAGAAGTACAGCAGCTTCGGATAGTATAATGCATTTTGAGAAACTGTTCACTTCGAAGTACTGCGGTTATTGACAAATATATCCCTTTTTATCCCCAAAAATTTGAATATGAGAAGCGTAACTGCAGTAAAGTTTCTCAGATTGTGTATTCCATTTGCAGATTATTCTTCCTGCGTGGACATAACCGCTCCAGATTTTCGGCAATATCTCAAAAACGCTACCACCTTTTGAAATGAAATTTTCATAGGTTTGTTTTATGGTATATTATCTACAACTATATATAGGATTGAAACAAACAGTGGGTTCCAATTACCAAACGTATACAATCCCTTTAAGTGGGGCGTCGTGGCCGAGCGGTCTAGAGCGGTGGACTCGTTCTGTAATTTACAGAATGTGGGTTCGAATCCTGGCCTGGTCGGTGGCGACACTCTTGTGTCCTTGAGCAAGGCACTTAATCATAATTGCTTCTCTTCACCCATGATTACAAATGGGTACCGGCGAGAGCTGGGGAGTAACCTGCGATGGACTGGCATCCTGTCCAGGGGGAATATAAATATATTCTCAGTTGTTTAATGCCAAGGAAACCGGGTATAAACACTCGGGACAGACTTTGCTTCTTTATTTTACTCTATGTTTAAAACAATTTTTCTATAGTAAGGCCTACACGTTGTTTTCACCTCTATTCCTCGGATTTGTTTTATAAAAAATTGTAAAACGGCACTACATTCATTTGCATAGATTGAGATCTTGGAAAATGCAAAACGTAAACTACAGTTTTAATTGGCCAAAGTTTCCCCTATAGAAAAAATGGTGCACAACCCTGTGCCCCCTAAAATTTTACCTTATTTTTGCCACTGGTCGTGTACCGGTAATAAAATTGTGGGTTTTTTACATTTAATATTCTTTTTTATTCATTTCTTTATTATCTTTTTTTCCATTTGAGCTAAGTTCTCCAAACTAAAAACTCCGGTTCTGTGGGCTCACTTCCAACTATTTTTTTATATTTTTTCTATAAAATTTTTTCCTGGTTTTTATGATTGGATTTCGCCATGTTTCTTGATGAAGATTTTATACGTGGAATAAACTTAAATCATACAAAACTCCGGGTCACCTGGGTGTGTGCCCCCCCCCCCCCCGTTTGAAAGAAAATGACTAAACTTAAACAAATTAAGATAAACTGAATTTTACTCCTCAAAATGCACATAGTTGGCAAAATATACAAATCACAGCATAACGAAATTCTATCAAATGTTTGACTTTTAAGAAACGCAAATTGATTAGTCAAAGCATCATGATGAAAACTAGCTATTCCTTGACTAAAACCATCACCGAATAAGAAAGTAACAAATATTTACACCTAGAAATAAACAAGGATTATCAGTTTTTAAAAAGGCAAAATAACTCGCTCATTAAAGTAAAGGTTCTAGAATGATGCAGGTAATCTATACACTAATAAAAACAAATTTCATATAATAATACCTAAAATTAAAGAAACGGAGTAGTTATAATCTCTCAGGCATTATCACCATTACCAAAATCAACAAAATTTAATTCTTTCAAGTTTAGGTATTTCAAAGTATTCACCTTGCAAGGACGCAAAGACTGGTCCGTCTGTAAGACGCATACAGGCATGATATGCTTCCTACAAGTCTGATTTCCGATTTTTTAGCCCTCAGAGAAATCAGCAAAATTGTTATTAAATAGCCTGAAAAGTCTATAAAAGCCTATACCATAATGTACATGTAAGTCAGCCCTCGTACTCAATAAAATTGTCCTACTTTTTTTCTCCCAAGGGCCAAGTATTATGCATGAAGACGTTCGTATGCTGGTTCTTCCCACAGTCAAAGTTAAAGGCATCGTACACGTTTGGTAATTGTCAAAGACCAGTGTTATCACTTGGTATATCCCAACATATGCATAACATAGCAATCCTGTGAAAATTTGGGCGCAATTGGTCGAAGTTGCATGAAAATGATGAAAGAAAAAACACCTTGTTGTACAAACTTGTGTGCTTTCAGATGTAGGAATAAAATCTTCTTGCAAAAAGTTTTTATTATTTTAGTGAGAAATTACCTCTTTCTCAAAAACTACGTTACTTCAGAGGGAGTCGTTTCCTACAATGTTTTTTCTATCAACAGCTGTCCGTTGTTTGTTACCAAGTAAGTTTTTATGCTAATATATATTTTGAGTAATTACCAAACGTGTACAGTGCCTTTAAGTTGGTAAACCTCTTAGCGTGCTGCTCCACGACGCTCGTATTAAAACAAAAAATAATTATTTTCAAAAATAAACAAACATCACTCTTTGTTTATGTGATGGTTATAAAGATATCCCCAACAGAGCTTACCAATGTTTCCTTTCAATGTATTATTTTCTTTCATTTGTGTACATATTACTTACTGCATTTATATCCATCCGCCGATTGCCTTTTATTATGTAAGTGTTTTATTATGCAAATGTGTACACTTGCGCCCTCACACACGGCCCCCACTTTCACTTTCGCTTTCTAAATGCAAAAGAAGTAACATCGTAATTTACTCTGCTCTCTTCTCCACATTTTTTAGGTACATAATAACACCATTTTTCACATCATTTTATTTCGTCTGTTTATTGATATCCTTCAGGTAAATAGAAATCGTTGAAATCATGTAAAGTTTGCTGTTGTTAGTGTGTTTTTTCGTGAATAATTATAGTCTAATAAAAGGGTAGTGTACAAAAATGATGCGGTTTCGCAGTGTACAAACATAATAATTAACAACAAAAACTGAACAATTAAAGTTCTCAAGAATAAAAAATCTACACAGCAAAGTAGATAAACGTATACATGGTGTTACCGCAAACCGAATTTACATTGATACCAACCGTGCAATGCCTCAAATCCTATATAATGTTTTCTTATTATTAGTATTATTGTTTTTTTGCTAAACTATCTCTACAACGTCAGGAAAGGTAGGCCTAGGCCTAGCCTTGAAAAAGTATGAAATCATCATTGCAAATGAGGTAGACACGTTTTACTGCACGCTGCTGTATCATGTGGCATTCATAATTATAGTATTTAACAGTATGTGGCATCGCAGGGTTCGTGATTGGGATTGGAACTCTTGTTCACACTGTCGGGGATTCAGATGGATGAACCTCGTCTACAGCTGGAAGCTGCTCCGATAGAACAAGTCCATTGCTCTGGTAACCACCCACAGGAGAGGTAGGCCTATTACCTGTTGAGAGAGAATTCAAAACCTAATTATAAACTTGTTAAGAAATCAACAACAACTTTCTGAGTCCGTGTATAATACCTTTAAGCTGCTGGATATGTTGAATATTCATCAGCAACTTCTTCATTTACATACACCCACCTCTTGTTCTGAGATGCTCCAAAAAAGGCTGGATTTCACATTGGATATGGTGAATATTAAACTAAAGGTGATGGACTGACAACTGAAAGTGAATATTCATCAGGAACTTCTTCATTTGCATACACCCACATCTTGTTCTGAGATGCGCCATAAAGCTGGATTTCACACTGGATATGGTAAACATTATACTTTAAGGTAATGGACTGACATCTGAAAGTGGAAGGAGCCTATTTGATAGGTCTATGTTGAATATTCATCAGCAACTTCTTCATTTGCATACACCCACCTCTTGTTCTGAGATGCTCCATAACGCTGGATTTCACATCGGATGGACTGACAAATGAAAGTGGGAGGAGCCTATTTGATAGGCTTATGTTGAATATTCATCAGCAAGTGAAAGTGGAAGGAGCCTATTTGATATGTTGAATATTCATCAGCAACTTCTTCATTTGCATACACCCTCTTGTTCTGAGATGCTCCATAACGCTGGATTCCACATCGGATATGGTGAATAGTATACTTAAGGTATTAATGGACTGACAACCGAAAGTGGGAGGAGCCTATTTAATATGTTGAATATTTATCAGCAACTTCTTTATTTGTATACACCCACCTCTTGTTCTGAGATACTCCTTGACGCTGGATTTCAGTTCGGACAAGGTCCACAAATGCTTAAAGATTTGTGCGATGCTCAGCTTTGGTTCATCGGTATCGTAGCGCTTATAGTCAAAGGAATAGGTGAAGAGGGCGGCATAGCCCATCATCTCAAAGCAAATCAGAAAATCCTAAAAAAATAAAATGGACGTTAAACATTAGTTTCTGTTTTTGCCATAAACTAGTTCAAGATTATAAAAGTTTTGTGATGCCACATATTGCCAGAAAAAAAATTACAATAAAAATAGATCCGGTCAAGGTGTTGGCCAGATAAGAAAACAGTGTGATTATTATTTATTTATTTTTTACTTTTTTAAAAAAATTTAAACAATGGGAACATTGTAGTTCAAGTGTAGCCTTTCTGAGATTTAGTTAAAATGACATTTCGTTTTCAAAGTGGCACTTTGATTTCTTCTAATATCTGTTCAGAGAATTCGTGTTGTGTATAATGCACGTTAAAGAACCCAGTGCACTTATCGAAAAGAGAACGGGTTCGCCCTGGTGTTCCTGGTTTGATCGGCAGCATATTGCGCCACAGCACCTTGTAAACCATTACATGGTGCTAAGGAATTAGTGCCATACTTCAAAAAGTAGCTCCACAATACCTTGCAGGAAAATACTGATGTTAAAGCGCCTTGAGCGTCACTGAGTGACGGATATGAGCGCTACATATGAAGCCACTATTGTTATTATTATGTGTTACAAGAACTCCTAACTCGACATTACCTGATTCCGCAGAAAGTTCCCTGAAAATAAACAAATCTTTCCATGTTCTGATGAACACGTTTGAAAATCTCCCTGATTATGGAGATTTTTCTCCCTATTATGTTAAATGTTATTCAGCAAATATTGGCAGCTCTGCAGCTCTGAGTTACACCTATTGTACCAATTTACGTAGATTAAACTGTTCACCTGCAGCATTGTAGAGAATGCAAGCTCATCTTCAAAGCCCCATGCTGGGTTTGGCTTCATGACTCCTCTCCGGGCGAGGGTATTCAGGAATGAACCCTGGAAGTCGGTGAAGTATATCACAAGCTGAACTCCCACAAACTGCAAAGTGGACCTGGGTAGCAGTTTGAGCTCATCGAGGGTTGCACTACGGAGAACGTTCTTACTGGTCATGGCCCACTGAGGGACAGCAAAAAAGAGATAGTGGGGTGAATAAATATACCTCCTAAATTTCTGTTGTCCACTAGCGTGGTATCCATATTTATTGTGACTTTCCAGTTAGTGTGCGTGATTTTCTGTGGGTTTTTTTCTGTTTGTTTGGGGGGTTTTGGGGGATTTTGTTTTGTTTTGTTTTGTTTTGTTTTTTTTTTTTGGGGGGGGGGCCTCCCTTGTAATAATCCTTTATTTGCTCATGTACCTGCTAAATGATCCACAATACTATCACTGCATTACACACCCATAGAAAGGCTCGAGATGTACACTGGATCGCAGGCTTAAGGCCAGTTTATTTTTGCGTTGGGCCAGTAAACTCCTGACGAGTCTGGTTGCCCTGTAAATATAATGCTTTCAACTCTGCTGAGTATCAAAGTATGGAACAGATGCGATAAACCTTCACCTGAGATTTGCCTGCAGTGGCACACCACACTCAAAGACCCATCCTCCACACCCCAAGCCCCACCCTACTCTAAGACACGCCTATATAAGATCCTCCCTTTTGGGTATGCCTGCAGTGTGGCAAACCACACCCCCGCCTGCAGTGTGGCAAACCACACCCCAATCCCCAACCCTTGAATTGTCCTCTAAAGACACGCCTACATAAGATCCTCCTCTTGTATGCCTGCGTGCAGTGACACCACACTCAAAGACCCACCCTCCACACTGAGACCCACCCTACACTAAGACACGCCTATAAGATCCTCCCTTTTGGGTATGCCTGCAGTGTGGCAAACCACACCCCGCCTGCAGTGTGTGGCAAACCACACCCCAAGCCCCAACCCTTGAATTGTCCTGTAAAGACACGCCTATAAGATTCTCCTCTTGTATATGCCTGCGTGCAGACACCACACTCCAAGACCCACCTATAATGGTCCCGTAATACACGTCTACTTCTTAGATATGCCGTTAACAATATTACCCTTAATTAATTGACACCTATAAGCACCAGATACTTACGATTTGTGAAACTGATAATATGGAGATCAACCAGAAATAGGAATTATCTGCAGAGAAATCTCCTTCGTTGTAACTTCCTGTAAGATTTGTGACTCTATTGTAGAGAAAAGAAAGAAGAAAAAAACAAAAGAAAGTTGACTAGAATGGTACTTGTACCTGCGACCCTGCGCCACAGCACCATATAAACCGTTACATTGTGCTATGTCATTAAATCGAACATAGCTCCGCATACCTTGTACCGGTATATGGCCGCTTTGAGACGTCCTCTTGTGGAGAGCGCCGGAACGTTAATCCGAAAGTCCAGGTTCAAATCCCGCTTGAGTAATTTTATTGTGTTCACCCCAAAATTTTATAAAAATTTACCTGGTCAGTTTCCCTTGTGGTTTATTTCTTGAGGTGTTATTAATGTGATATTATTTTGGTAAGTATAAAGAAACTGTTGCTACTTACATTGTAACTACGGTTACAAGAATTTGGATGACAGTGTAGTTAAGGACACCGAATTTACACCTGCGGATCATTCTAGTGATATAAATAAACAAGAAAAGAAATCATCAATAGTTTCTTTCTAAATCTAGGCAAAGTGTCAACAGTTTTATGAAGATTTCTGGAATCAATAGGGCCTATAATCAATATAAGATTTTGAGAAAGACGGTAATGATGAGAGGTTTGTTCGTAAAACTTAATTAATGTTTTTACTTGCATCAATAAATAATGCACCACAATAATAAATTCCAAAATTGTTGAACCTTTTGGGGGGTTTTAGGTTTTTGGGGTTTTTTTTGGTTGGGGTGGGGGGAGTTGAATTTGTTTTAAAGATGTGAAGTTAATGGTAAGTATGTTAAAGTTTTAAATTACATGAGACAAATAATGTTGTAACGCACTCGTAACAAATTGTAATAGTGCGCCCTCTTACAGCATAATTTAACCAACTTAAGAGGGCGCACTATTGCGATTTACTTGGGCCAAGATTAGTTATCAAAGGGTACAGGCCATCCAAACGATTTCAGCGTTATTGTGGGTGACCTCTTCATAAACTTTAAGGTTAAAATATTACCGTTTGTTTGGTAACCTTTTGATGCAACATAATGGATAAGGGTACTTGATCTCGGATTTCATGGCCATCCTGCTTTCAAAGTCGGGTACCTCGTCAAAGAATGCCACAAGGTAGAAGACAAAATGAAACACGGTGAAAGCCTTGTACAGCTCACGTATTGTGTTAAAATATATCTTGGCGTCCGGAAAACGAAGAGCAAACCACTGGGGAGATATAAAAAAACATGCAAATGTGAGCTTATTATAGTCATAGGAGAGATAATACTGGTGACTTTAGACGTGATAGGATGTTATTAGTGTAACAACAACAACCAAGGATATACATACATATGAATATAGGTTTTTAACAAAGACTAAAATTACCCCAAAAAGTTACCAAGTAGAAATGTTTCTGTTAAAATCCATACTAATTTTTTAAGCACAATATAACTTGTAGAAGCATAGACAAGAAAAACAATTTATAAAAGACAAAACTAAAGTATATTTATAACAACAAAAAAGGACGGGTATGGTGGCCCTGATGGGAAATCAAACATATATATTTACGTGATTATTTAATACGTAAATAATCGCGTTTTTGCCCCAATTCGCAAATATTCACATAAATATTCACGTAAATATTTGCGATTGTGGCACAAATCGTGAATATTCACGATTGTGCCCCAAATCGCAAATATTTACGTGAATTTACGTAAATATTCACGATTTGTACCCCAAAACCGTAAATATTCACGTAAATATTTACGTGAATATTCACAATTTGTGCCCCAATCGCAAATATTCACGTGATATTTACGTGAATATTTGCGAATGGGGCAAAAAACGTGAATATTTACGTAAATATTCACGTAAATATACACGTTTGATGTCCCTTCAGGGCCACCATATAGACGGGTGAACAAACCACCCGAAATAAGACAAGGTAATAACTGTGTATACATAATATGCAATAAAAAGATGTATAGGAAAATCAACAAGAATACAAAATCTACTTGAAAATTAACAAGAATAGAAAATCTACTTGAAAATTAACAATTAGAATAGAAAATCTACTGAAAGAGAACTGTTGAGGCTGGTCGACAACTCTGCCGCTGCGTGTGCTACAGACAGGAGTACTAAAAAGTATTGTGGGCTGGGAGGGCAGATGGGTCCGTGGGGGGGGGGAGATGGGACAGGTGGGGGAGGGAGATGGGACAGGTGGGTGAGTGGGGAGATTGTACAGGTGGGGAAGAAGGTGATGGACTTCGGGAATGGAGCGGGAAGTGCACCGGGGCACTAGGAAGCCTGAGAGGGCGGGGGTGGCTGGTCTGTCGTCATCAGAGGGGATGGCCTGACAGGACTTTGAACGGCCTTTCCACCGAGGGACAAGTTTGGTTCAAGATTTAGCAGGGTCATCCCGCCAATCGAAATCACCCGGGGTGAAAAGATGATATAACACGGGTATCATAGCTGGATTTTTGTGAAGCCCTAACGGCAGGAAGGTCCGCTTAAAAAAAAGGAAAGTGGGGGTGGAACTAGTGGGTGGGCATGGTGGGGGTGACATGGTAAATTATTAGCGAATGCCTGGAAATAATCAAATAATGCGTGGAGTCAAAGAAAATTAAATGTGCGTATAAAACACAAATAGTCACAGGTGTATGGTGTTCTATTCAGGGACACTTGATAGAACGAGGGCAAAGAAAAAATGTATCAAGCTAGAAGTGGAATATAGATGGGAATTACGCACAGTGATTAAATATACAAAAATTGCTATAATACAGAATAATGCAAGAATGGACATCAACACATTGAGGTGATTAATAGACATTATAGTAACACTCTATAATAGACGATGTGACCTCTGACGTCACTTGAAAACCATAACATGATGCGCGCGCATGTTGCCGGGCAAAACGTCTGTGTACTTGACAGCCAGCTAGCTAGCTAGTCAATAACTTCTTGTCATTCGTCATGAAAGTGCACGCAATCTTACCATTAGTACGCGTCTTCAAGCCCGGCTGAACATGACTTGGACAGTGTTTTGTCAACAGAGGGCGGTTTGAATGTAACAGAGGTCACATCGTCTATAGTGTAAGCAGACTAGCAAGAGATAGTAGATTTAAAATAAGAATGCATACAAGTAAACAAAATGTCTATAAATGGAAACCGTTATGGAGGCTATCACCAGTAGGCTAACCAATAAATACCACACAATTTTTTTTTGAGAGTACTGGAGAAAACAAAAATGTGAACTAAGATGAACCGTTTAAAGGCACTGTGTGAACACGTTTGGAAATTGTCAAAGACCAGTGTTCTCACTTGGTGTATCCCAACATATGCATAAAATAACAAGCCTGTGAAAATTTGGGCTCAATTGGTCATCGAAGATGCAAGAAAATGATGAAACCAAAAACACCCTTGTTGTACAAATTTTGTGCTTTCAGATAGGAATAAAAACTTCTTGCAAGAAGTTTTTATTATTTTAGTGAGAAATTACCTCTTTCTCAAAACTACGTTTCTTCAGAGGAGTCGTTTCCGACAATGTTTTATACCATCAATAGCTCTCCGTTGCTTGTTACCAAGTAAGTTTTTATGCTAATATTTGTTTGAGTCATTACCAAACGTGTACGATACCTTTAAAAGTAGAGAGGTTATACAAAAAGTTGGAACGAATTAAGTTATGTACCAAAAATAACGGAAAATTAGAAAAACTTGCTGTGGAAGGTGTGAGCTTGGGCTGCACCAGTGGAGTGCAGAGGACGTGTTTGCTAATTGCAGGAAAATGTCAATACTGAACAGAAGAAAAGTCCGAGGAGAACGTGTTGTGGGAAGTCCGAAGAAATGAAAAAGACAACAGTAGGTAAAGTCCGAAGAAAAGAATAGGACAAGCGGAATACTGAAGATCAGGATGAGAAACACAGCAATATGACGTAAACAGTCAGAAGGGAGGATCGGTGATGGTCGAATGAAGAAATGTTCAGACAAAACGGGAAGAACTCCAGAGCACGGAAATAACAGTGGTAATCCGGGGACATGAGCGAAAACAGGAAATACTGACAATGCAGAGTTGGCGAAAAAGTCTACAAAAACTTACTAGTCTTGGGCTTGGAAACTAGGCAAAGCGAGTAAAATCCTGGAAACAAAACTGATCAGAAGACTGGCTCATGGAACCAAGGATATGAACTTGACGGCAGAAAGTAGAAGCACATCAGGAAAAGACAGGAAATATAGATGCAAGCAACCAGTCAGCTGATGTGTACAATACTGACGAGAGACAATCTTGAAGAAAGCGGTGGGAATCCATGGTGTTGACCTATTCGAGCTGTACACCATCTTATTGAAATCGTGTGAGCCGGTAAGGGGGAGAGATCCAGGTGTTCAACAGGGGCCATTCCATGAAATCTGGCGCCATGTTGAGTTTATTCAACGGATCAAATTCCCTTTCAAAGCGATGGAGTAGACATGTCCTAGTTAGCACCGAGGAAGAAGTGGATTGCAGATGTCAGGTTGATGATATTGTAATAGTTGCATGTACCAACACAGTCAGACTCAGAGGAATATGGTTTGTACTCCGTTGGTCGAGTACTTGATGTCAACATGATGTACAAATTAATGTCAATAATTTAATTATATCCAAAATGCTATGAAAACAGTCTTGAAATATCAAAGAAATTATCACTTATACTTCTTTGGCAAAGACTCTACAATATGAAAATGTATATAATGTCGTGTACTCTGCCCTGCCGTACATTTCGTCAACAATTCCACATTCCCCATAAAGACCTAACCAAAATAGCAAGGAAAATGTCAAATTACCCTGCATTGATTCTCTGACTAAAACAAAATCCATTAAAGGCATCGTACACGTTTGGTAATTGCTCAAAACAAATATTAGCATAAAAACTTACTTGGTAACAAGCAACGGAGAGCTGTTGAAAGTATAAAACATTGTAGGAAACGACTCCCTCTGAAGTAACGTAGTTTTTGAGAAAGAGGTAATTTCTCACTAAAATAATAAAAAACTTATTCCTATCTGAAAGCACACATATTTGTCACAACAAGGGTGTTTTTTCTTTCATCATGTTATTTTATGCATATGTTGGGATACACCAAGTGAGAACACTGGTCTTTGACAATTACCAAACGTGTACGATGCCTTTAATGACCGCCTCTTGAAATTCCCATAGGTATTGTAAACAAATCTGTTAGTAGTTTAGTAGTTTGCAACTTACACTGGTCAAGACGTAGATCGGAACCATCATCAAAATCCTGAAAAAAAGTTAGATCAACAAAATAAATTACAATTCCACCACATCATAACGCAACGAGAAGCATCAACCACAAGGCAAGCATGAAGTTATTTGTGTCGATTATAAATCATAACTTCCCCGTAGTCCATCAGCAGTATTAATAATACATCAAATTCTTTGCTCTTTATCAATATGAAGTATGGTAATAAGTTCGTCACTTAAGTCAGAGGAGAGTCTGAAGGGGCGTGTCTGATCCTGGCTATAAAGCACATATATTCACTTTAGGCCTAATGATGATGCAACCAAAAGATTTCTTAAAGTTATTTTTTAGTTGTGATGTACATTTACCTGATGAGGTGTTTCTGAAGACGGGGTCGGGTAAAATAGATCATGTGATTGACGATGCCCCAGAGTGATATCGGTATCGCGATGACCATCCCAAAGAATCCCGCAAAAGCAAGTGTCCTCTTGAATTTATCATCCTCTCCAGCCTTGGTGAAGTCGATGATGACGAATGGTGTTGCAGCTGCTACGAGAAGTCCGTAGAACACGTAGACTACGGGACGGATCCAGCGTCGCCAGCTAAGACTCGACCGGGAATCGGTGTTATTCGCCGGTGGGGCATCCCTCGTATCACCCCGCTCAGTTCTGTTTGCTTCTCCGTTGGGATCCATGGCATACAGGCCTACGGTTTTTGCAATCTTTTTAGAGACTCTTGATTCACGCTGTCCGACGATGTACGCGGTTTTTATATTGCAGTGTTGTTTGTACATTACAAGCACTTCCTAAATAATTTATGACGTCAGGTCAGCAGACGATCTCTCAGTTTTTTCGTTCAGTTCTTTCGTCCTTTTGGTCATGTGATTGTGAATACTGTTTTAAAATAGCCAACGTCATCATTTGAGGTCGTAGGTCGCGAGTTTGTCAAACCATGGAGCAAAGTACACGAGATGAATAAAGAAATTGCGAAAAGTACACAGTGAGAAAACGACCGATACGGTACTTGAACTAGACTTGTGAACAAGTCGTTAAATGTTTGTCGCGATGATAGCGTTCCGACTCTCTCCGCGATTTGTCGAGACACGGGCGATGTTCTCGCGAAAAAGGTGGCCTCGCGCGAGAGCAGTTAAATAAACGACTTGTCCACAAGTCTATACTTGTAAATGTAGGTCATGTTATAATTGAAAAGGCCGAGACCTTCATATTTACTGGAGTGGGACCCGACAGGCCGGAATTTCCACATTTTCTTCAATTGCAATGTCCATTATCGTCAAATAAACTTAACAATCTTAAGTTTGCCTATCTTATACATATTCAAGTTTCACTGGAACAACCTTTACATCCATAATAAACCGAAAATGCCACCACGATGAGAAAAGAAAAATGACCGGTCTAGTTCTAGCAGCACTAACGATACCGCAACCTTGATGGCGTCCAGCGTTAAAACGCCTGCTAACATCGGTGCATGGGCTTGCTCAACCACGGCTGTTGATAGTGAAATCGGTTCTAGAACCAGGGGATCTCCAAGTAGCAATTTTATCATCCTTCGTGAGGATCTTCTCACCATGATTGGTGTCATTCACTCTAAATTGGATACAGTCATCTCTAATCAACTAAATATTCTGAATAGAGTGTCCACTATAGGAGGAGAAACAAGCTGGGCTTGAAGCGGCAGTCAGTTTCGCATCCGATTCCATTGAAATGCTTCAAGAGCAGGCCAACATTACAACCACTAACTTTGCCAAATATAACAAACAGCTGCAAGAGTCTCCAACCACTCTTACCGATCTCCGGGATAAGGTATACTTCAACTGGAGAGACACTCTCGTAGTTTTAATCTGCGCTTTGGAGGTATCCCAGAAGATCCTGCCGAAAACCCAGCACATGCACTACAAGCAGTTAAGAAGCTCCTGAAAGATAACTGTGATATTCCTGACATCGTTATTGAGACTGCTCATCGATCCGGCCACATCAAGCCAAAATCATCCTCTGACAAACCTCGTCACATCATCGCCAAATTCATCTATCGACCTGAAAGGCAAAACATCTTACACCAAGCTAAGGCTGCACTTCAAGGCACTGGCATCTTTGTGCTCCAAGATCTTCCCCAAGCTGATGCTGTAAAGAAACGATCCCTTCATAACGTCATGAAATCTTGCCTTAAAGGGTCAGAGGGTTGCCTGCCGTAGTGTTAAACTTTACATTGATGGCAAGGAGTATCGATACTCCTCTCTCCTAACATTTTCCTTAGTATGTTTCTCTATTTTGTTTTGTTTATCAGTGTTTACGCAAGCCTTTAATTTCGTTACCAAATATACTGTGGATTTTCCCGGTGCAGTCTGATAGCCGAGAGGTCTTTTTTACTTCACATGAAGTGCTCTCTAGCTCTATCTGTGTTGTTTATTAATTGTATTTGTGTTTTTGTGTCAGTCCTTGTGAATTGTTTAGCATTTCGTGTTTTTCTGTTTTGTGTTCTCCTTGCTGCTGGTCAGCTTACTTGTAAATTATACTCTTTTTGTGCATGCCTTGATTAATTTTGCATACAATTAACAACAAGTTTTTATGAATTTTGATGAAGATATTGATGATGATATTTCAATTTAGTAATTTATCGGATAACACTCATTATTATTCGATAGATCAATTTCCTATGGTCTACTGGTGTAATAGCTTCATTCCCTAATTACTTCATGTTAAAGGGTCTCTATACTTCTGGTAAAACACAAATCAGAAAAGCTCACAGATTTACATTAAACTTACATGGTTTAAAGATAATGATGATAGAAAGCTTCCTTGAAATATCACTGGCTGGGGTGCTGTAGTTTTTGAGAAATGAGTAAAGTTTTGATCTCATGAGTCGAAAACTCGATGTTTGAAAACAGTGAAAACACTTAAGGTTTTTCCCCACTTTTTCTGGTGATTGCAATGACGACCGATTGAGCTTAAAC
This sequence comes from Plazaster borealis, assembly GCA_021014325.1. Classification (NCBI taxonomy): domain Eukaryota; kingdom Metazoa; phylum Echinodermata; class Asteroidea; order Forcipulatida; family Labidiasteridae; genus Plazaster; species Plazaster borealis. Next base: position 47,735 of record JAJGQC010000501.1, read on the forward strand.
TTTCAGAAGTTTGTTGTTTCATGATTATGTTGGGATACACCAAGTGAGGATACTAGTCTTTGAAATTTACCAAAAGTATAAACTCCCTTTAATAGTCTCCATAAAAACATAGACAAACTCAAATTTCTTTTAAACTCAATCAACTGTAAATTTTCTTTTATCGCACTCTCTGAAACTTGGCTCAAATCAGTTCCCCACAGTTGCTTTTTTGTTTTGCCTGGGTATGAGCTCGTCGCGAATCTCTAGTGAACTGAATGTTACTGTGAGGCAAGACTTCAAATGACAGTCTCTTGAGTCTCTATTTGTGGATTTGTGTTCCAAATGCTAAAAACATTATTGCAGGCGTTGTGTACAAAGCACCGTCAGCTGTTCACAGGAACCTGTGATAGCGGTTCTTGGGTGATAGCGGGTTTGTGGAGTGATAGCGCCCTCTATTGGCGGCAATTCGTGATGGGGCGGATCGCAGACTTTTATGGGTCGTGGAAATACAGAACAGGGACGTCTTGCACCAAGACTAACCTTTTGGCTCACCTAATTGTTATTCTCTGTCTCAGTGCAAATGTATGTCTTTATGGACCATTGCCAACAAGCTCTGCTTCTAAAATGGATCCCTATGCAGTGTCATGTTTGTTTTAATCTTATTCTCGATATCTATACTGTTTTAAGTTGTATTCTTTATACCGATCGCTCTTGCTGAGTGATAAATGTCTTTTAACTTTTTGATACTTGAACTTTGAACCTTGACCCAAGGGATAAAATCGGTCAACGAGATAAGCACACAAAACCCTGGGCTGTCAGGGTTTTTAGTGAAAAACACAGTTTGCAGTGACCATTATCCAAGGTTCACTCAGTGCAGGAAAACTAACCACAAAGTCCCACCCACACAGTGCCATTATGCCAATGAGTGCATGCTGGAGATGGGTACAGGGATCTTTACGTGGGTCACTCGCCACTCAAAGCACACCCAAGGGTTTTTAGGAATGGAGCTCTTTTTTATATAGCTCCATAGTATGGTTTTAGCACCATGGAGGTAAAAACAGACTTCCACGCTCTATTTATTGCTCCATGGTTTTAGTGAGGGCTGACCTATATGGGTATAACCTGAGTATCCTCATGCACAGGCACGGTTCTGTTCCATTCAGCTCATTCTTCTTGGATTAAACTGATCACAGTTATTGTTTTGAAAAAAACCGAAGGTCGAGAACGGATTTGACTATGAAGTTCAACACACCCCGTCATTTAGGTGGCAATATATTTTTAATTCATTAGTAACTATAATGTTATCACCGGAATTTTGGACCGAAAACTTTGATATTCAGGTTGAACATAACAACACTTTTATTGAAGTTCAAGGCGACCTAACTTTCATCGGTCAAAACAATATATAGACGGAAAAAAGATGGCTGGCGACCCTTTGATACGTTTTTCATAAAACAAGGAATTGATGTTAATGATCACTTTCTGAAAGCAAAAAAACTGCCAACGTCACTATTTGTCAGTTGAGTTTTTGAGTAATTTTTAGTATTGGTATTTGGGGACGCTGTCTTCAGGACTGGTTCATTGTCTGCACAAGAGAGAAAAAGAGCAAACAATCGGATCACTGAACTAAGATCAAGATGCACAAGAATGCTCACAGGTATTGTCCAAGAAAGTAACGGTATACCAAGACCTTATTCCGGGTAGACCCCTTGATGTAGATGAAAGAGCTACCTTAAGAAAATCATGGGAAAATCAAGGAGATTTTGTCTACTTCAACTTTAAAAGATAAGGAGGGTGAACGCAGGAATCAAGACAACAACTCTAGTCATTCCACGTCCAGAACTCTTCAGAAAAGAGTTCGATTACAAGAACAAGAATGTGCTAGGATTTCAAAATCAGTCCACAATGGTGGTAAAGATGATTTTCTGCTTGGCTTTGGGCTGGAGTATCACAGACAGCAGAAAGAGACGCATCATTGAAGGTGATGATGAAGGTTGCAACAGAGAACCTGAGTGCGTTATGCAAAACCTCGCTGAGCTGAGGGGTTTCGTATAGGGGGTGCAATAGTGTCTGAAAGTTATATAGAAAGATGTACCGAGCGTGGGCCGTGGGCGTTGAAGAATACCTCCTTGATAAAAACAAGTTAAGAGATCATGCTCCCCAAAAAGTACTACAGAAACTAAGAGTTATTCCTCAACTGGTGACATTACAAGAAATGAACACAGGAGGTAAGTCGATTTTTTGTTGTTGAATATTTCATCATTCGTTGACATGCCTAACAGACAATCTTTTGACGTAGTTGACTAAGCAGAAAAATCATGAAATAAGTTCTACGATACGAGACTTTTTGCGTTAGCTTGTGCTATTATTACTACATTTTTGTGACTTATCTTGAAATGTTTCCTGTATTATGGAAGCCCCTCATAATCGCCTCATTATTAGTCGACACTAAATCAATCATATTTGAGTCGCAATCCTTTTTTCTCCTTGTTTTTAATAATTTATAATTTGCCATGACGTTTGTTTAATTATTACCAGTTTCGGGACTGACTCGGTTAAAACATCAGATAAAGAAACAAAGTGCCGATTTCACGTTCGAACGTCGAATACCTCTGCAAGAAATCAACGCCACACGTAACGCAAAGAAAATGCAATCTGGCTTCAGCGTCTATAAGAGGTCCGGATTTAAGAGTTAAGCAGGCAAACACTTCGCATTTTTGTCTCCTGCTCTGTTATTTTACTGAATGTTTATTAAGTAAACAATTTTAAATAAAATTTTCTCAAAAACTGTTGTCTAGGAGACAGACTTTAACAAGATTGTATTAAAATTCACATACGGATAAAAGATAAAACAGAAATTATATAAATATATATATGTATGTGTTTGTGTTTGTTTGTGCCTCTGACGAAGGTCCGGTTTGTATCGAAAGCTAAGGCCATCTCCCTACTAATTTTATTTATAATATATACATATTTTTCGAAGAAAAACACAACAAATAAAGAAAACATTTTGAAATTGTTGCCTTAAAATTACTTTTCTTGAAGGTTTTTATTTCAACATCACAGGCAATGCATCATCTCACGACTTCTCAGCAGCAAATCGGACAATTTGCGATAATTGGTAAGCTATGTCAGAAGATGAGAAGGAATACAATAGAAGGGCGTTGGCTATAAACGATGAACGTGAGATTAATATGAGGGACGTCACTCTGAAGGACATAATCACAGCTTTATCATTCCCACAAAACTACATGCGTTCAAATGCAATTCAAATTCGTCCACAGAGGTAATGAAGTCCACACTATTCAACATTTGGTGTCTTATATCACAAACGAAACCTATGAAAAATCCCAATTGTGATATTGTAATGATACGTGAGCATAATATAGAATACAAATATAAACTATCCCCGTGATAATTAATTAAATGACAATACATATAATTATTATTAGGGTCTGATATGAAAACAACCAATACTGGACCCCCTTTGTCGTGTTGAGGGGGTCGGATTCTTGCCATTATAGTTTGAAATATACTCGACCCCCTTTGTCGTGTTTAGGGGTCGGATTCTTGCCATTATAGTTTTAAATATACTCGACCCCTTTGTCGTGTTTAGGGGGTCGGATTCTTGCCATTATAGTTTGAAATATACTCGACCCCCTTTGTCGTGTTTAGGGGGTCGGATTCTTGCCATTATAGTTTGAAATATACTCGACCCCCTTTGTCGTGTTTAAGGGGTCGGATTCTTGCAAATATAGTTTGAAATATACTCGACCCCCTTTGTCGTGTTTAGGGGGTCGGATTCTTGCCGTTATAGTTTGAAATATACTCGACCCCTTTGTCGGGTTTAGGGGGTCGGATTCTTGCCATTATAGTTTGAAATATACTCGACCCCCTTTGTCGTGTTAAGGGGGTCGGATTCTTGCACAATTCGTTTCACAAAATGTATGACTTATCACAAAACGTGTCCTTTTTCTACAAAGCATTCAAACCCCCTTTTTAAGAATATAATGTTACGTTTTAATAAGAATATATTTCACATACCTGAAATGAAACAAACAGAGTAATTGTAATCTCTCGGGCATTTATCAACATTTATCATGGCTTGGATCATAATATGTGGACATTAATTACTTTGTAGTTTATTAACAGTAATGTTTTTATCTAAAAATGTATTTAAAAACCAGGTGTAAATTTATTTCAGTTTCAGGTATTTCAAAATATTTACATGGAAAGTACGCAAAGACTGGTCCGACTGTAAGACGCAGGCGTGATACTCTTCCTCCTTAAGTCTGGTTTCCGATTTTGGGGAGGGGGCTTGAGAAAATAAGATTTTTTTTAATTAAATAGCCTGAAACGTCTATAAAAGCATTTATGTACAGGTAGGTTAGCCCCAATAAAATTGTCCTACTTTTTGTTTTACCAAGGGCTAAGTTTCATGCCTGAAGACGTTCGTATGGGGGTTCATCTGTGTCAAAATTAGGCCGATAAACCTCTGAGCTTGCTACTCCATGATAATAATATTTTACAGTTTTATTATGATCAAAAATTCATTTTCATCATTTACATCATCTACGTTTACACTTCGTGTATTTATCAACCCCTTCTCGCAATAAAATCACTCCAATGTAAAGACCTTATCAAGGTGCGGCCATCTTGATTTCCTCCTATTCAACTTAATGTAACCAAACCGAGGTTTGGAAGGAAAAATAGTCTGGTTCCTGTTTGTTCAAGGAGCATTAGCATCCATTACTGTTTCTGGGATACAGGGAACATGACTAAGATGGTGACAGCATGATAAAGGTCATTCTCCCCTGCACGGTCATCCATTTGCGTGTAGAGCCTCGAATTGGGGACAGCAGTGCATTATATAACTCTGAATGTCACAGGTCCAAACAGACACATAAATACAATGCAAATGAAGCATGAAGTCGAGGCTCTACACGCACATGGCAGATCCGTGCAGCAAGTAGCGAATAGGGGCTTGGGTAGGAACCCATTAAACCGTGACTAGGATTGGAACTCATGTTCACACCAATCTTGGCTCTGTCGGGTATTCATATTGTACAGTCGGGCGAAACTCGTCCACAGCCGGAGGCTGCTCCGATTGAACAAGATCAGTGCTCTGGTAATCATTTGAGGTATTGCCTGTTGAGAGAGAGTTCAAAACCTAATTATAAACTTGTTAAGAAATCAACTACAACATTCTGAGTCCGTGTATAATACCTGTAAGCTACTGTATATGTTGAATATTCATCAGCAACTTCTTCATTGCATACACCCACCTCTTGTTCTGAGATGCTCCATAATGCACGATTTAACATTGGATATGGTGAACATTAAAGGTATTAATGGACTGACAACTGAAAGTGGGAGGAGCCTATTTGATAGGCCTATGTTGAATATTCATCAGCAACTTCTTCATTTGCATACACCCACCTCTTGTTCTGAGATGCTCCATAACGCTGGATTTAACATTGGATATGGTGAACATTTTAGGTATTAATGGACTGACAACTGAATAATGGACTGACAACTGAAAGTGGGAGGAGCCTATTTGATAGGCCTATATTAAATATTCATCAGCAACTTCTTCATTTGCATACACCCACCTCTTGTTCTGAGATGCTCCATAACGCTGGATTTCACATCGGATATGGTGAATAGTATACTTAAGGTATTAATGGACTGACAACCGAAAGTGGAAGGGGCCTATTTAATTTGTTGAATATTTATCAGCAACTTCTTCATTTGCATACACCCACCTCTTGTTCTGCGATGCTCCATGATGCTGGATTTCACATCGGCCAAGGTGAACATAAGCTTAAAGATTTGTGCGAAGCTCAGCTTTGGTTCATCGGTATCGTAGCGCTTATAGTCAAAGGAATAGGTGAAGAGAGCGGCATAGGCCACCATCTCAAAGCAAATCAGAAAATCCTAAACGAATAAAAGGAACGTTAAATATTAGCTTTCTGTTTTGCCAAAAACTAGTTCAAGATTATAAAACTTTGTGATGCCAGATATTGCCAGAAAAAATTACAACAAAAATAGATCCGGTCAAGGTGTTGACCAGATAAGAAAACAGTGTGATTTTTATTTTTTATTGTTTTTACATTTTAATTTTTTTGAACAATGCGAACATTGTAGTTCAAGTGTAGACTTTCTGAGATTTTTTTAAAGGGACATTTCGTTTTCAAAGTGGCACTTTAATGATTTCTTCTAATATCTGTTCAGAAAATGTGTGTTGTGTAATGCCCGTAAAAGAACCCAGTGCACATATCGAAAAGAGAAGGGTGCTATGTAAAATTAGTGTCATACTTCAAAACGTAGCTCCACAATACCTCGCAGGAAAATACTGAATGTTGAAGCGCCTTGAGCGTCACTGAGTGACGGATATGAGCGCTATCTACTATTATTATTATGTGTTACAAGAACTCCTAACTCGACAACCTGATTCTGCAGAAAGTTCCCTGAAAATAAACCAATCTTTCCATGTTCTGATGAACACGTTTGAAAATCTCCAAATATTGGCAGCTCTGCAGCTCTGAGTTACACCTGTTGTACCAATTTACGTAGATTAAACTGTTCACCTGCAGCATCATAGTAAATGCAAACCCATCCTCAAAGCCCCATGCTGGTTTGGGCTTAATGACATCTGCCTGGGCCAGGAAATTCAGGATTATACCCTGGAAGTCGGTGACGAATATCACAAGCTCAACTCCCGCAAACTGCCAAGTGGACCTGGGTAGCAGTTTGAGCTCATCGAGGGTTGCTCTACGGAGAACGTGCTTACTGGTCATGGCCCACTGAGGGACAGCAAAAAAGAGATAGTGGGGTTAATAAATACCTACTAAATTCTTATTGTCCGCTTGCGTGGTATCCATAATTAATTCGACTTTCCAGTTTGTGTGCGTGATTTTTTTTTTTTTTTTTTTTTTTTTTTTTTGGGGGGGGGGGGGTGGGGGGGTTTTTTTGGGGCCTCCTTGTAATAATCCTTTATTTGCTCCTGTACCTGCGCAAATGATCCACCATACTGTCAGTGCATAACACACCCATAGAAAGGCTCGAGATGTACACTGGATCGCAGGCTTAAAGGCACCTGGCAGTGGTATTTTGTCAAAATAAAGCTTTTGTCGTTAAATATATACATTTTTATGAGTGGAATGTGAATAAACAATTAACTAAGGTTAAAAAATTGTGTTTTTATTTTAATACAAATTTTAAAATAGGCCCCCGTTTACATGGCGCTGTTTGTGACGTCAATCGAGGCGCAGGATATTTGAAGAGAAAATGTGTAGTCTGGCCCTGTGCGTTACGTCTGGGTACCTGATCAGTATGATGCGTTTTCGTATTCGGACGTCACCGCACCCAATGCAATCCTAGGACAGTGTACAGTCGACGTTTATACCAGGTTTTTCACTGGTCCCGAACTGTCCCATGCATGCATGTTTCTATGTCTTAAAAAACGGAAGATACGAGCACGGTCATAATGAGAACACGGATAATACGAGGTATTTTAGCGGCCCCGTGATGACAAATCGGATCGGATACAGCTCAAGTCGATCCGAACACCAGAAACATGTTCGCTGCAGCGCTGAAAACGACGTCGGACCGGACCACTTTGCCCTCGTTAGCCTGACTTTCGATGCCCGTATCTGCCTATATATGGGATCTGCAGGATACAAATGCTAGCTGACCCCATCTTTAGTCGTTTTGCTGCATCCAGCAGCAATACACCTGGTCGGCATTGCCGGGAAAATGCACGAAAAATCCTTTTTTTGGGATAACCAAACGAAACGTACAGGCAAGTTCGAGGGGGTCGATGTTCGATCGCGGCGAAGTCTGCCTCGATTGACGTCACAAAAGGGATGGGCGAGTCACCCCAAACAGCTTTATCTATTTTTTTAACATATAAATCGTGACAAACAATTACTTTTTGTTTTATTGTTAATATACATATACTCTTATGTTAAAAACACACCAAAAACCTATTTCCAGGTGACTTTAAGGCCAGTAATTAATTGTGCGTTGGGCCAGTAAACTCCTGACGAGTCTGGTTGCCCTGTAAATATTATTCTTTAAACTCTGCTGAGTATATTACTTACTAATGAGACAGATACGATAAATTTTCACCTGAGATTTGCCTGCAGTGGCACACCACACTCAAAGACCCTCCTCCACACCCCAAGACCCACCCTACTCTAAGTCACGCCTATAAGATCCTCCCTTTGGTATGCCTGCAGTGTGGCAAACCACACCCCCGCCTGCAGTGTGGCAAACCACACCCCAAGCCCCAACCCTCGAATTGTCCTCTAAAGACACGCCTATATAAGATCCTCCTCTTGTATATGCCTGCGTGCAGTGACACCACACTCCAAGACCCACCTGGAATGTTCCTGAATACACGTCTACTTCTTAGATATGCCGTTAACAATCTTACCCTTAATTAATTTACACCTGTAAGCACCAGATACTTACGATTTGTGTAAGTGTTAATATGATGGTCAACCAGAAATAGGAATTTCCTGCAGAGAAATCTCCTTCGTTGTAACTTCCTGTAAGATTTGTGGCTCTTTTGTAGAGAAAAGAAAAATATTAAAAAAATAAAGAAAGTTGACTAGAATGGTACTTGAACCTGCGACCCTGCGCCACAGCACCATGTAAACCGTTACATTTTGTGCTATGTTATTAAATGGGTCTTTTTGAACACAGCTCCGCATACCTTCGTACCGGTATATGGGCGCTTTGAGACGTCCTCTTGTGTGATAAAGCACCATAGTAAGAACTAACTTGTTATTTATATTATTATAGATTCTGACTGGCACCCTGAATAAAGATATTGACAAAATAGGGGGAACCGCCCACATGAGGATAGTTAGAAGAGCTCCGGAACGTTAATCCGAAGGTCCAGGTTCAAATCCCGCTTGAGTTATTTTTTTCTGTGTTCACCCCAAAATTTAATAAAAATTTACCTGGTCAGTTTCTCTTGTGGTTTATTTCTTGAGGTGTTATTTATGTAATATTATTTTGGTAAGTACAAAGAAACTGCTGCTACTTACATTGTAACTACGGTTACAAGAATTTGGATGACAGTGTAGCTGAGAACACCTAATTTACACTTGAGGATCATTCTAGTGATATAAATAAACAAGAAAAGAAATGAACAATAGTTTCTTTCTAAATCTAGGCAAAGTGACAATAGTTTTATGAAGTTTTCTGGAATCAATAGGGCCTATATAATCAATATCGTATTTTGAGAAAGACGGTAAAGATGAGGTTTGTTCGTAAAACTTATAATGTTGTAACGCACTCGTAGCAAATTGTAATAGTGCGCCCTCTTACAGCATAATTTAACCAACTTAAGAGCTATTACGATTTACTTGGGCCAAGACTAGTTATCAAAGGGTATAGGCCATCCAAGCGATTTCAGCGTTATTGTGGTTGACCTCTTCATAAACTTTGATCATAAGCGTACTGTAAGGTTAAAATTAGTACCGTTTGCCAGGGAACCTTTTGATGCAACATAATGGATAAGGGTACTTCATCTCGGGTTTCGTGGCCATCCTTCTTTCAAAGTCGGGTACCTCGTCAAAGAATGCCACAAGGTAGAAGACAAAATTATACACAGTGAAAGCCTTGTACAGCTCACGTATTGTGTCAAAATATATCTCGGATTCCGGAAAACGAAGAGCAAGCCACTGGGGAAATGTGAAAAAGATGCAAATGTGAGCTAATTATAGTTATTAGGAGAGATTATACTGGTGATTTTAGACGTGGTAGGATGGTATGGGTGTAACAACAACAAAGGATATACATGTACAGGAATTTAGGTTTTTAACAAAGAATAAAATTACCCCAAAAAATTACCAGGTACAAAAGTTCCCTAAAAATCCATACTAATTTTTGAGCACAATAATAGATGTAGAACCATAGACAAGAAAAACAATTTATAAAAGACAAAACTAAAGAACATAACAAAAAAAACGGACGGGTGAACAAACCACCCGAAATAAGACAAGGTTGTAACTGTGTATACATAATATGCAATACAAAAATGTATATAGGAAATCAACAAGAATACAAAATCTACTTGAAAATTAACAAGAATAGAAAATCTACTGCAAGAGAACCGTTGAGGCTGGTCGACAACTCTGCCGCTGCGTGTGCGACAGACAGGAGTACTAAAAGTATTGTGAGCTTGGAGGGCAGGGGTCCGTGGGGAGGGGGAGATGGGACAGGTACCATAAAAATTACCTGTGCAAATTTCATTTCAAAAGATGGTATCGTTTTGAGATATTGCCGAAAATATGGAGCGGTTATGTCCACGCAGAAAAAATAATCTGCAATTGGAATACACAATCTGAGAAACGTTACTGTCCGTAACGCTTCTCAGATTCGCATTTGTGGGGATAAAAAGTGATATTTTTCCATTACCGCAGTACTTCTAAGTGAAAAGTTTCTCAAAATGCATTATGTATCCAAAGCTGCGCACTGTACTTCTTAGTAAGTTTTTATTGCCATTAATTTTCCAAAGAGTCATTACCAAACGTATACCGGTATACGGACCTTCAACAAGAGAAATTTCATGATATAACTCACACACTTTTGGAACCACTTACTGAGATGATTATCATTTTAATTAAAAATACATTTTATGGTCAGATATTGCCGCTTTTACAGAAGATTTAAGGACAGCTTTTACAAAGCGCAGTTTTGGATTTGTCAGACAGTTTCAACTAGTTATTGCTTGTAACATTACACTCACGAACATGAGCTTTAAGTTATATTTCATGTTTCTGATTGCTCTATCAATACGACTAGCAAGATTTCTTCTTAAACTGAGCTGTTTGCATTTTCTGACGAGTGAGAGTGCTAAGACCTTAAAATGGTCTTACAATAAATTTGCAACTTACACTGTTCAAGACGTAGATCGGAACCATCCACAAAATCCTGAAAAAAGGTTAGATCAACAAAAAGTTACAAGTCAAAGTCCATCACATCCTTATTTAGTGAGAAGCATCAGCCACAAGGCAATCATGAAACCATTGTGTCTATTATAAATCATAGCTTTCTCGTAGTCCATCAGCAGTATTAATAATACACCAAATTCTTTGCTCGTTATCAATATGAAGTATGGTAATAATTTGGTCACTAAAGTCAGAGGGGAATTTGCAGGGGCGTGTCTGGTCCTGGCTATAAAGCACATAATTATCCACTTAAGGCCCAATCATAATGCAACCAAAATATTCTTATATAGTTGTTTTGAACTGTGATGTACATATACCTGATGATGTATTTCTGAAGACGGGGTCGGGTAAAATAGATCATGTGATTGACGATGCCCCAGAGTGATAGCGGTATCGAGATGACCATCGCAAAGAAACCCGCAAGGGCAAGTGTCCTCTTGAATTTAACATCCTCTCCAGCCTTGGTGAAGTCGATGATGACGAATGGTGTTGCAGCTGCTACGAAAGTCCGTAGATCACGTAGACTACGGGACGGATCCAGCGTCGCCAGCTAAGACTCGACCGGGAATCGGTGTTATTCACCGGTGGGGCATCCCTCCTATCACCCTGCTCAGTTCTGTTTGCTTCTCCGGTGGGATCCATGGCATACAGGCCTACGGTTTTGAAATCTTTTGGAGACTCTTGATTCACGGTGGAACAAATATGCCCACTTTATAGTTTAATTGAGAGGCGTGTGTGTTCCACCAGGCAATAACGCTGCTATACCACGATGCCGCAACGCGGTTTGTATTTATTAATAAGCAATTTGAAAAATTGTGTACAAGCACTTCCTTCATAAGTTATGACGTCAGGTCAGCAGACGATCTTTCAGTTCTTTTGTCCACCAACGAGTCATTTTGGTCATATGATTGTGATTGCTATCTAAAATATTCAACGTCAGCATTTGAGCAGGTCGTAGGTCACGAGTTGTCAAACAGGACACCAATGAAACATCGCGAAACGTACACAGTGAGAAATTGAGCGATACGGTACTTGAACATGTAGGTCATGTTACAAGTGAAAAACGTCGAGACCTTCATTTGTGTCTGATGAAATGAATTGTTATTTTAGTTTGTGAAATACACAATGAGTTGGTCTTGTTCTTGGCATCATTCTTAATATACCGTACTGTTTTTGCTATGGAAATAATATAAAGTTACTATAATACATTTGTTTGTTTTCAAATATAAACGTGGACCTTGACCTCCAATCTATAGGTATCACAAAAGGTATGACTTAGCACAAAATGTGTCCTTTTTCTTCAAAACATTCAAACCCACTTTTAATAATATAATGTTACGTTAAGAATATATTTCACATACCTGATATTGTAATCTCTCGGACATTTATCAATATTTATTATGGTTTGGATCATATCTGGACATTAATTACTTTGTAGTTTATTAACAGTAATATTTTTATCTAAAAATGCATTTAAAAACCAGGTGTAAGTTTATTATAGTTTCAGGTATTTCAAATATTTCCACGGCAAGCACGCAAAGACTGGTCTATCGGACGCAGGCTTGATGTTCTTCCTGTGTTTCAACAGGCCATATAACGACGATGAACTCGGTCTTTTATTTAAAGGGACACGTTGCCTTGGATCGACATTTTGACTCCACAAAATGGCCGACCGTGTTAGTTCACAAAGTAAAAGGAAAACCACGCAATTTCGAGGCATATTTGTGTGGATCATTGTATTCTACTTTTATAACGTCTTTCTCACCATACGCATTTTATAACAAACGGTTACAAACGCCTTTTTGTTGACCAACTCGTCCGATCCAAGGCAACGTGTCCCTTTAATATAAGCAATTTGAAAAGATGTGTATTGTAGTGTTGTTTGTACAAGCACTTCCTAAATAATTCTTGACGTCAGGTCAGCAGACGATCTCTCAGTACAGTTCTTTCGTTCACCAACGAGTCATTTTGGTCATGTGATTGTGAATACTGTCTAAAAATATCCAACTGAGCGTTTGAGCAGGTCGTAGGTCACGATTTGTCAAACACGACATCAATCAAACATGGCGAAACGTACACAGTGAGAAATTGACCGATACGGTATACTTGAACATGTAGGTCATGTTACAAGTGAAAAACGCCGAGACCTTCATACATGTCTGATGAAATTAATTTTTATTTTAGCAAAAGTTTGTGAAACAAAATGACTTGGTCTTGTTCTTGGCATCATTCTTAATAAACCGTACACTGTTTTTGCTATGGAAATAATATAAAATCACTATTATAATACATGTTGTTGTTTGTTTTCTAAACAAACGTGGACCTTGACCTCCAATCTAGTGTATCACAAAATGTATGACTTAGCACAAAAAATGTCCTTTTTCTACAAAGCATTCAATTCAATTCAATTCAATTCATTTGTTCATCATGTGAAAAACACATGCAATTTGTTGTCCATTGTACATTAAAAACATTATTTTTGCTTTAAACCTACACCAAAGTACGTCATCACAAAAAGAAAAATATATAAACAATGAAAAGAGAGAGTCATAAAAACAGGACGAGTCAATTAGGTTAAAAAAGTTATCTAATAAACTACTGTTAACTAAGAGAGGTTTGCGGTAACACCATGTGAATATCTCTTTTGAGTAGTGTTGGTTCTGAAAAGAACCGGTGGTTAACGACTACTGTTAAAACTATAGATGGCACTGGGGGTGGGGGAATTGTTTAACCTGTTTGTTTTCGAATCCTACCTGATCTATTGGTTACAATCAATGTGTGTATAGAGGATGTGTGGTCAGACAAAATACAATCGAATTTGTTTTATTTTATCTACCAGCTTCTGAAGGCTTTCCATGTCTGCACCTATGATTCCGCTGGCGTGTTTAACAATACCCCCTTAAAAAAATATTATGTTACATTATAATAAGAATAATGCCTGAAATGAAAGAAACAGAGTAATATTGTAATCTTTCGGGCATTTGTCAACATTTATTATGGTTTGGATCATAATGTGGACAATGGACATTTCTTTGTAGTTTATTAACAGTAAAGTTTTTATCTAAAAATGTTTTGAGGTATTTCAAAATATTTCCACCTGATGGCAATCACGCAAAAAACATTATTTTTACATAAACCTACACCAAAGTACATTACAAATAGAAAAATATATAAACAATGAAAAGAGAGAGTCATAAAAACAGGACAATCCTATAAAGTTGTAGATATATACCATAGAACTAACTTGTGAAAATTTCATTTCAAAAGGTGGTAGCATTTTTGAAATATTGCCGAAAATCTCGAGGAGGAAGAATAATCTGCAGTTGGAATACACAATCTGAAAAACGTTCCTGACATAAACGCTTCTCAGATTCAAATTTGTGGGGATAAAAAGTGATATCTTTTCCCATAACCGCATTACTTTGATGTGAAAAGTTTCTCAAAATGCATTATACTATACTATAGCTGCTGTACTTCTTACCAAGTAAGTTTTATTGCCATTAATATTTAGGGTCATTACCAAACGTATACAGACCCTTAAAAAAAACTCTAGTTTCCGATTTTTTTTTTGATTTTTTTGAGGCAGGCTTGAGAAAATCAGCAACATTTGTATTAAGTAGCCTGAAACGTCTATAAAAGCATATACCACATGTACAGGTAGGTTAAACATTGTACTCAATAAAATTGTCCTACTTTTTTGTTACTAATGGCTAGGTTTCATGCCTGAAGACGTTCGTATGGGGGTTCATCCCAGTCAAAATTAGGTTTATAAACCTCTGAGCTTGCTACTCCATAATAATCATATTTTACAGTTTTATTATGATCAAAAATAAACAAGATTCATTTACATCATCTACACTGCAAAAACTGTGGTGTTAAAATGTACACCGTCGGTGTTGATTATAATCCTTTTCAAGGATTCATATTGGGCAAGAATTTCGGTGTTAAGCAACACCTATTTTGGAATCAAAATAAGTTAACACTAATATCGGTGTAGAAATCTAACACCAAAGGGGGAGTAATTTAATTCCAAAGTAGTGTTTATATTGGGCAAGAATGCTGGTGTTAAACAACACCAATTTTGGAATTAAATTAATTTAACACCAATCACGGTGTTTATATTGGGCAAGAATGCTGGTGTTAAACAACACCAATTTTGGAATTAAATTAATTTAACACCAATCACGGTGTTTATATTGGGCAAGAATGCTGGTGTTAAATAACACAAATTTTGGAATTAAATTAATTTAACACCAATCGCGGTGTTTATATTGGGCAAGAATGCTGGTGTTAAACAACACCAACTTTGGACTTAAGTTGTTTAACACCAATTAGGGTGTATAAATCCACACCAAGACAGGGAGTAAATTAAATCCAATTATGTGTACCGGGCAAGAAGTTTGGTGTTACTCAACACCAGTACCTGGAATTAAATACATTCAATAAAACTGGTTTTAACTGTAAAACCAAAATATGGTGTCAATTTATCTCAAAGTGGTGTATTAATAACAACACAAGTAATGACAAGACGATTTGTTCTTGTATATAAACTTCTGATATTATTGCTTCAAAATATAAATATGGAATAAATCATTCATTTTTAAACAATAATCATACAAATGATACTAATCAAATCAAAAAGTAATCAATGGAAATTTACAAGAAAGTCTAAACCATCAATACAAAGCATTTAACATCATTTGGCAAGAATAAAGTGCACTTTGATTTCAAGGATCAAGAAAATTAGCACTACTGATTATAGTATGAGCAACAAAAACTAACATAACACCATAACGCCATAACAGGAAAAAATTGTATAAAACAGCTGTGGAAGCTATAATGTACTTCTGAAAGCTAAACAGTATGAAAACAATTTTTTTTAATCCTTGTTAGTAGTCACACGACAAGAGATTACCAATCTGTAAAGTGGTTTTATGTTTAATGAATAATCATTGACATTTACTTTAGCCTATTGAATAATCATGACAATACTGAATAATCTTAATGACAACCAGCAAAAGATATATTCAAAAATAAAAGGTTACATAAAATAAAACATCTCTTTTGTCTTTTAACTGCAGGATATGCCCAATAATCAAAACTTCTTTGTTCGTGTCTATAGCTAACATGTTATTGTCGTTTGAGTTTTACATTTTCAGGATGGAAGAAAAGGTTTACACACTTTATTTTGATTTGATCCCAGTAAACATGTATATTTTAGGGAGATATAATATAAGCATGCAAATGAGTCACCAACATATGTTTGTGTCCTTCGAGTTGGTGATATGAATCTCGCTCTCTTTGGTTGATATGGGGCTACTTTCTGATGAACACTCATCACTGGGGCTGATAATTCCAGTTGTGTCACTGATGATACTTGGCTCCACGACTACAGGGAGCTGAAAATTAGATAGAATATTGACTTCAGGTTTCAGGTTCAGGTTTATTTTCCATACCATAAGGCAATAAAATAAAAGGGTATTAAAATAGATGTAAAAAAATACAGCGGAAATTAATATATTTTTGTTTTTCCCCTTCACCGGTATGTGATAAGCACTATCTCTGTGCATTTTGGGTCCTGCAGAAGAAGAAAAAAATGCACCGAGTATACAGTACTTATCACACATCGGTGAAGGGCAAAAAGAAATTTATATGTTATGGTAGACATTGGTCTTTATTTTTGTCCAGGTAACTTGTTGACAAGGTTCGTTCATACAGCCAAATCAGATTTGTATACTATATATTAAAATAAAACGACGGTTTCAGTTCGGGCCCAGTACAAGGTTGCTAAAATATTTATGCTCAGTACTCACCCCACTCCTCCCCTCCCTTCAGCACCATCATCGTTATCCTCTGATCTGATTGGAGAACATCATTTATGACATCAGCATCAATGCTGGCAACATCTTTATCATCAACAAAATAACATCTTGATCTTTATCTATTTGAAACTTTGTTTTCACTGTGGAAAAAAAGAAAGAAAATAGACAACAATTATTTAGGTAATTTTTTGAAATATTTGAAGGATTCTGAACTTTTTTGCCTTATTCATCCCTCCTATCCTAAGACCTTACCATATCACTCGGTCGGGTCTCGTTTGAGTCCTCGTTTGAGTCCTCAGTATTATGGAAGTTTCAATGTTATTTGTATTGACTTGTACTGTAAGCTTGATTGTGGTAAAGAACAAGAAAGATTTCACAAGTTTGTCGATTTAACCATGGAGGTAGAATTAGACTCCATGATTTAAACATTTCTAGCTACGTCCACATACAGTACTTCCATACTACGAGTACGACATTGTAAGCCAATCCACCACCATGCATTCACACACCACAAACTGACATCAACGTACTATTAATGGGACGTGTTCTGACAAGTCGTCGGTTAAGGTTCTACGTGACAATTGTGTTGTACCATTCGCCCCACACACTTAAGATCGTTAATTCGCCCTCACCGCTCGGGCGAAACTGAAAAAAAAAGCTTCTCATAACTAAATCACTTACCAAGATCCGCAAACTCGTCGTGGTCCCCCCTGAATGGGACTAACTTCCGGATGGTCCTTTGAGCGTCGCTCAATCTTGCTACAGGCATGTTGGTTATCAAAAACAACTGTTCAGAACACTATTTCTTGGTATAATTCTGTGTGACAGCGTGCGAAACTTTCTCTGACACGCTGTCTGTTTCCACTACACTGCTCCGGCAGCGCATCCCATAATTTCGTCTTAACCAATCACAGGGCTCCATTCGACACACGCATGCGCTGTGCTCAAAATTAACACCAGTATTATGTAACACCAGTGTTTGGATTGCAAATCAATGCTGTTGGTGTCAATATGACACCGACTTTAATTCCAAAAGAATAAATAAAACTTGGTGTTGGAAATTTAACACCACAGTTTTTGCAGTGTATATATGTTAACACTTTGTGTATTTATCAACCCCTTCTCGAAACAAAATAACTCCAATGTAAAGACCTTATCAAGGTGCGGCCATTTTGATTTCCTCCCATTCAACTCAATGTAACCAAACCGCGGTTGGAAGGAAAAATAGTCTGGTTCCTTTTTGTACAATGAGTATTTTCATCCATTACTGCTTCTTGGATACAGGGAACATGACTAAGATAATGACAGCATGATAAAGGTCTATTATCCCCTTGCACGGTCATCCATTTGCGTGTAGAGCCTCGAATTGGGGACAGCAGTGAAAAGAAGCATTATATAACTCTGTATTGTCACGGGTCCAAACAGATACAAATACAATGCAAATGAAGCATGAAGTCGAGGCTCTACACGCACATGGCAGATCCGTGCAAGTAACGAAGCTTGGGTAGGAACCCATTAAACCGTGACATAGGATTGGAACTCATGTTCACACCAATCTTGGCTCTGTTGGGTATTCATATTGTAAAGTCGGGTTAACCTCGTCTACAGCTGGAGGCTGCTCCGATTGAACAAAATTAGCGTTGTTGTAACCCTCTGAGGTATTGCCTGTTGAGAGAGAATTCAAACCCTAATTATAAGATATTAAGAAATCAACCGCAACTTTCTCAGTCCGTGTAGTTTAGTTAGTTTATAGTTTAGTTTGTTACCTTTATTGCACAAACATCAAAATACACAGTGGTGCATGCTATAAGGGAAACCCGAACAGGTACGTAGGCCCACTAAATGGGGACCCTTGATCACACATCAGAATATAACAAAGAAACAAAGACAACAGTAAACATGCAACAACAACTGCAGACAATATGAAATTATAGGCATATGTACAGTATACAGTAACAAAAGTAAAAACAAAACAAATATCCTTTTGTCCTCACTACTTTACTGTGATTGGTTCTTAGCCACCCCATTGTTTGTAAAATAATATCTTTGATTGACTATAGTCTTCCCGCTTTTTTTTCTGGATACCTTCCCTTAATCCTTTGCTCCTCTTTTCGCTATAAATAGATATGTTTTTGTTTGTGTTTGTTTATGCCTCTGACGAAGGTCGGTTTGGATCAGCTAAGGCCATCTCCTACTAATTATATATATATATACAGTACAGACAATTTACAAGACAATTATGGCTACTTATTGCACATGCAAATTAAGAAATTCTGTAATAAAGGACGTAGCTGAAAACTTGACACGCGATCATAAAAACACAGTTTATCGCTGAGGCATCAGTGAGTATAATCGCTGATGCTCATCAGCGTTCAACGATTATCATCGCGCGACCAACTATAAACCGACCTGAAACACCTACTCGAGCGAAAAAATGGTAACGGGAATGCTTTTTAAACTTGTTTATACAATGTTTTTGTTTATAATTAAATTGGATTTTGATATTTATACACTTCTGAATTTTTCGTGATTATCGATCAAAAAGTTAGGCCCCACCCTCAAGGTTTTTAAAAACTAGCTACACTTCTGCCTATTCATTTGCATACACCCAACTCTTGTTCTGGGATGCGCAATAACGCTGGATTTCACATCGTTATGGTGAACATTTAATGTGTTGATGAACTGGCAACTGAAAGTGGGAGGAGCCTATTTGATATGTTAAATATTCATCAGCAACTTCTTCATTTGCATACACCCACCTCTTGTTCTGCGATGCTCCATGATGCTGGATTTCAGATCGGACAAGGTCCACATATGTAAAGATTTGTGCGAAGCTCAGCTTTGGTTCATCGGTATCGTAGCGCTTATAGTCAAAGGAATAGGTGAAGAGGGCGGCATAGGCCACCATCTCAAAGCAAATCAGAAAATCCTAAAGGAATTAATCAAATAAATGAAAATGAAATATTAGTTTATCTTTTTGCCTAAAACTTATTCAAGATTATTGCCACCAAAATAACAATAAAAACACATCCGAGCGTGTTCTTGGTCGGATCAGAAAACAGTGTGATTATTATTCTATTTGTTGTATTTTGTTATTCACATTGAGAACATTGTAGATCAAGTGTATAATTTCTAAATTTTGTTTTCAAAGAACAATTCGTTTTCAAAGTGGCACTTAAATAACTTAGTCTTCTCATTACTAAATTGACAAAGACAACCTTTTGTAACATTTGGCGATTGCGTAGCACTAAAGTGTCACCGTATAATACAGAACATTTGTTTTTACAAGTTACAAGAACTGGCAACTCTCCTGATTCTACAGAAAGTTCCTCGAAAATAGACCAATCTTTCCATGTTCTAATGATGAACAAAATTTGAAAATTTCCTGATTATGGAAACTTTGTTCCCTATATGCTGATGTGAATCTAAATATCTCCCTGAATGTAAATCTATATATCTCCCTGCATGGATGTTGTACAAATCTCCTGATTGCAAGCTGCAAATGTTGGCAGCTCTGCAGCTCTGAGTTACACCTGTTGAACCAATCTACTTAAATTAAACTATTTACCTGCAGCATTGTAGCGAACGCAAACTTATCTTCAAAGTTCCATGCTGGGTTGGGCTTCATGGCACCTGTCTTGGCCAAGATATTGAGGATTGTACCCTGGAAGTTGGTGACGAAGATCACAAACTGAACTCCCACAAACTGAGAGGTGGACCTGGGTAGCAGTTTAAGCTCATCGCGGGTTGCTTTACGGAGAAGGCTTTACAGAACATGGCCCACTGAGGACAGCAAAAAAAAAAAAAGATAGTAGGGTGAATAAATACAGACCTAATAAATTCATATTCGCAAGCCTCGAGTTTTACACTGGATCGCAGGCTAAAGACCAGTAGTTTTCACGTTGGGCCAGAAAACTCAGGACAAGTCTGGCGGGCTTGTGATTTTTAATCTTTCAACTCTGCTGAGTATTTACCTATGAGACAAATTATACGATAAATCTTCACTTTAGATTTGCCTGCAATGGCACCCCACACCCATAGCCCACCCCTTGAATTATCCTCTAAGATACGCATATAAGATCCTCCCCTTGGTTATGCCTGCAGTGACACAACACACCCCAAGCCCAACCCTTGAATTAACTTCTGAGACACGCCTATAAGATCCTTACCTTTTGTATGCCTGCAGTGAGACACTGCACCCCAAACCCAACCCTTGAATGGTCTTCTAAGACACGCCTATGAGATCCTCCCTTTTGGGTGTGCCTGCAATAGCACACCACAGCCCAAGCCCCACCCTTGAATTGTCCTCTAAGATACGCCTTTAAGATCCTCCCTTTGGTGTGTGCATGCAGTGGCACACCACACCCCAAGACCCACCCTTGAATTGTCCTCCAAGACACGCCTATAAGATCCTATACCTTTTGGGTATGCCTGCAATTGCACACATCACCCCAAAACCCACCCTTGAATTGTCCTCTAAGACACGCCTATAAGATCTTCCATTTTGGGTGTTCATGCAGTGGCACACCACACCCCAAGACCCACCCTAAAATCGTCCTCTAAGCCACACCTATAAGATCATCCGTATTGGGTGTCCCTGCAGTGGCAAACCACAGCCCAAGTCCCATCCTTGAATTGCCGTCTGAGATCCTCCCCTTGTATGCCTGTAGTGGCACACCACAGCCCAAGCCCCACCCTTGAATTGTCGTCTAAGGCACGACTTCAATATCAACCTCTTCGAAATGCCGTTAACAATCTTACCCTTAAAATGGCACCTGTAATCCCAAGATACTTACGATTTGTGAAATTGTTACTATGATAGTCAACCAGAAATAGAAATCGTTTGTAGATAAATCTCCTTTGTTGTTTCCTGTAAGATGTGTGACTCTTTTAAAGAAATGAAGAAAAAAAATACAACAAAATAAAATTGACTAGAATGATATTGGAACCGGCGACCCCGCGCCACAGCACCTTGTAAACCGTTATATTGTGCTGTAAATAAATGGGCCTTGGGTTCAAACATAGCTCCGATCGCATACTTAATTAGCGCTTTGAGACTTCCTCTGGTGTGGTAAAGGGCTATATATGGATTCTGACTAGCACTCCGAACAAAGATATTGAGAAAATATAGGCAGACCGTCCAAATTAATTTAGGCTGACCAGCTTAGTTAGGATAGCGCCGGAACTTTCATCCGGAGGTCACAGGTTCAAATCCCGCTTGAGTAATTTTTGTCTTCTTTCACCCAAAAACTGAATTTAAATTTACCCAGTCAGTTTCCCTTGTGGTTAATATTCTTGAGATTTTATTAATGTGATATTATATTGGTACGTTTGACAAACAAATATTGCTACTTACATTGTAACTATGGTTGCAATAATTCGGATGACAGTGTAGTTTAGGACACCTATTTTACATCTGAGGATCATTCTAGTGATATAAATAAACAAGACAAGAATTGAACAATAGTTTCGTCCTTTGTAAGCAAAGTTTTAAAAGTTTTATGAAGATCTCTGGAATCAATATAATGTTGAGAAAGACGGTAGACATTACGAGAAGTTTGTTGGTAAAACTTAATTAATTTTCTACTTGCATCAATAATGAAAGTTATATATGTTGTTGAGAAAGTAATACTGAGTGATAAACAATATCAAGGTAAAACCAATTCAACAAAAAAATGAAGCAAACCTGAGAATAAGACTTGACTTCCGTTTCCGGTTACTTGTAGAAAATTAAGAATGCTGCCCAACTGACGGGCATGTTATCATTAAACCTATGTGATCGACGAACACTTGGGCGTGATTGGCAAATAGGTTTCTAACAATAAGCATCCTCGTCCCAAGTTTTAATTTTGTTTCAATGTCAATTTGAACAAATTATTTGAACAATTGAAATTTATTTGTAACAACTTGCTATGGGTATTTTTATTTGCGAAAATTTTGTTTACATATATTTTAAAAGAAGATTTTATTTCATGGAAAAATAGGTAGTCTTCGTTCGAGTTTTTTTCTCGCTTTCGATATGCGCGAGACTTGCACAGTCTATTATCAAAGGGTACAGACCATCCATTGGTCCAAAGATGTAATTTCAGTGTTTTGCACTTAATCTCTTCATTAACTTTGATCAAAAACGTCTAAAGTTAAAAATATTACCGTTTGTTTGGGACCCCTTTCTTCCAACATAATGGACGAGGGTACTTGATCTCGGATTTCGTGGCCAGCCTGCTTTCAAAGTCGGGTACCTCGTCAAAGAATGCCACAAGGTAGAAGACAAAATTATACACAGTGAAAGCCTTGTACAGCTCACGTATTGTGTCAAAATATATATCGGATTCCGGAAAACGAAGAGCAAGCCACTGAGGAAATATGAAAAACGTGCAAATGTGAGCTAATTATAGTTAGTAGGAGAGATAATACTGGTGACTTTAGACGTGATAGGATGGAATACCCTATTACCGTGGTAGGCCTACTGGTATACTATTACTAAGCACTTTTTCGATTAGAATAAAACATATTATGCCTATATAATGGTATAAGTGGGTAACTATACACATTCAAACCGGTGACCTAAGAGGACAAAAGTGTCCCCGGTTGGGGAAAGGTCCCAAGTTGAAGAGCGTGTACAAAAAACCAATGGGAGCTAATACCAAAAAGTTTGAGTACAAAAGAGGGACAATTATTATGAGGTCCCCGATTGCAGGTGTTGACACACTTGTATGTGTGTGCATAGATTCCGAGTTTGTCTCGCAATTTAATCAAAGGGGTTTCTATAAAAAGTCAAACTTCAGCTTCAAAATGATGAATAACACTATAGCATTACGATGTATATCGTTCTCACTCACGTGAAGGTCAACCTAATTATTATGAACGAGTCCTATGGCATCATGCAGGGGGTAATGTACAACATTGGTAATTGTCAAAGACCAGTATCCACAATCCACACTTGATGTGACCCAACATATACATGAAATAACAAACCGGTGAAAGTTTAAGCTAAATTGGTCTTTGGGGTCATGAGAAAAAAGTGAAAAACCCTATTATATATTTTAACTGTTTTCAAACAGCGGATTTTATCATACCAGTGACACAGACTAATATTGTTTAACTGATTTCCTAAAAACTATAGCATTTCAAGCAAAACTATTTCAAGGGAAGTTTTCCACCATGACCATCTTTATATAATGTAAGTTATGTGCAAATCTGTGAACATTTATATTTTCAATTTTACCAATATTGTTCACACCCTTTAACAAGAGAATGTTCATGATATAACTCACACACTTTTGGAACAAGTGACCGAGGTGATTATCTACTTAATGAAAGAAATAATTTATGATCAGAAATTGCCGTTTTACAGAGACTTTGAGGACAGTTTTTGCAAACGCAGTATCGAATTTGACAGATTTCAGCTAGTTTAGGCCTACATCTTTGTCAATTGCCACTGACATTGCTCTCACGAGCATAAACTCATAAGTTGTATTTTATGTTTCTGATTGCTTTAAAGAATGAATACGATTTGCAAGATTTCTTCTTAAACTGAGCTGTTTGCATTTCCTGACGATCGAGTGAGAATGCTGAGATCTTAAAGATGGTCTTACAATTTAGTAGTTTGCAACTTACACTGTTCAAGACGTAGATCGGAATCATCCACAAAATCCTGAAAAATTAGATCAACAAAATAAAGTCCATCCCATCCTTATAATGCAAAGCATCAACCACAAGGCAGGCATTAAGTCATTTGTGTCTTTTTGTATATCGTGGTTGTACACATCTTTCGATGACAGTTTTTATACTATTGTAAATACCCTTTGACAGCCCATGTTCAACTTGTACTTATTGTGAAAATTTCTAAAGACTTCAAATAAATAAACAAATAAATATATATTCATAATTAATGAAAATTCTTTGCTCTTTATTAATATCAAGTCTGGTCACCCAAACCAGGCCTGGAATTTCATACTTGAGAGGGCAAGGCCATTTTCATTTTGCAAAGGGCACTTCCATTTGAAAATCTTAAAGCCTGTGGAAACTTTTGAAGGGCACCAAGGCCAGACCAGGGGCAACAGAGGCCATGGCCTCCGTAGCCTCCGTGTAATTCCATGCTCTCAGAGGGAGTTTGTTTTTGGGCTTTACTCTTAGAACATGAGGTTCGTTCCGCTATCGTCTCCAGTTCATGGAGACGATGGCTGAACTGGCTCTCATAGTTCTAGGATAAACTTGTCTGGTTCTTGCTATAAAGGCATCGTACATGTTTGGTAGTATTGGAGCCTATATTGTTTGTTTCAAACCTGTATAGTTTTTTTTCACAGGACTCGGGAAAGTACTGAGTATACAGTGCTAACACACATCGGTGTATGGGTAAAAAACCAAAATTTATATACTTTATCCCCGATGCAAATTTAACATCTATTATATATAGTTGTAGATAGATACCGGAAAACTAACCTGTGAAAATTTCATTTCAAAGGGTGGTAGCGTTTTTGAGATATTGCCGAAAATCTGGAGCGGTTATGTCCACGCAGGAAGAATAATATCCATTGGAATATGGGGGATAAAAAGTGATATATTTTTCCATAACCGCAGTACTTCGAAGTGAAACATTTCTCAAAATGCATTATACTATCAAAAGCTGCTGTAGTTCTCGACGAGTAAGTTTTTATTGCCATTAATTATCAGAGTCATTACCAAACGTGTACGATGCCTATCCACTTTAGAATTTTGAATTATTTTGAAAAATGTGATTTTAAATACCTGATGATGTATTTCTGAAGACTGGGTCGAGTGAAATAGATCATGTGATTGACAATGCCCCAGAGTGATATCGGTATCGAGATTACCATCCCAAAGAATCCCGCAAAACCAAGTGTCCTCTTGAATTTATCATCCTCTCCAGCCTTGGTGAAGTCGATAATGGCGAATGGTGTTGCAGCTGCTACGAGAAGTCCGTAGATCACGTAGACTACGGGAATGATCCAGCGTCGCCAGCTAAAACGCGACTCGGGATCGGTGATATTCCCCGGCGGGGCGGCTCTCGTACCACCCTGCTCACCTTCATTTGCTTCTCGGTTTGGATCCAGGGCTTAAGGTTTTGGACTCTTCTCTTGATTCCCAGTTGTAAAAATATCCCCACTTGCTAATTCGGTTGGAGAGGCGTGTGCATTTCAACCAAGGGTCATAGACTTTCGCAAATACTCAGTACGCGCTCATTTGCCGTGGAATGAGGTGCATGCTGGTCTAGTTAGCGACACATTTGATCGCTAACTAGACAAGCATACACCTCATTCCACGGCTAACGCATGCGCACGGGTATTTGCGAAGTAATCTATATAATAGCGACGCTAGTATACAACGGCGCTTTGCGGTATTTTCAATATTTACAAACACTTCCTAAATATGACGTCAGAGGTCAGCAGAATTACGCTCAGTTCTTTCGCGGGAATTAACTGTTATAGCTGCATGCAAGTTGCAATAGATTAATTAACAACCTAAATAGTTCTCCACATTTCCTCTTCCAGTTTGTTCTCGGCCCTTAAACTCGAAAGAGCTGTTAAAATCGTTCATTCGCGTCATGTGATGTGACCATATAGAGAAAGGACATACAGATGTCTAAAAATATCCAACATCAGCATTTATGCAGGTCGTAGGGGAAGGGCACTTGTGGGGGACTGACATCAATAGAACAAAGGACCCCCAAGGCCATCTCCATAGGAACAATGGACCTCACAAGGGAATTCTTTAGAAAAGGGAATTATAATAGAACATCAATAGGACCCCACAAACCTGATCCATTATGGCTGTGTGAGCTTACATGTGACCGATATGGTCAAATCTAGGTCGTGTTCCATTTGAAGAAGCCGAGACCTAATAATGTCCGATGACAATGCATATATTTGCACGTTACAAGTGCAACAATTTCGTGCTGAATTCATGTAGGAGTCTAGACAGTAAAATACACAACGACTTGGTCTTGGTTTATCTTTTTTTAAAATATAATGTTCATGCTGTATGAAGGTAAATAATATACCTTTTAAAATAATACTAAATCACTATATTCCTTTGTTTGCTTTCAAACATAAATATTGACCTTAACCTCCAATCTAGTGTAAACACAAAATGTATTACTTAGTTAGCAGAACACCACGTCCTACAAAGCATTCACCCCCTTTTGTTAAGAATATAATAAACATACCAAAACCTCAACTAGTAGGCCTACGTTCTGGTTTTGGTGGTAGCACACTTTATTGATACATTCACAGCAGTTTGTATTTTTTGCATTGCTACTCGTATTTATGCCAATCAATATTGGTTGCCGTTGAAGTGGACTTGATTTCAAGTCTGAGATCGCGGTTATTTATCAGCATCAGCCAGGCAAAACAGGCCATTCCCGCAGATTGGACTATCACGCTCTAATGAGTCGTGATAGAAGGTCAATGTCGGACACGCTCTTAACTCGTGATCGAAGGTCAATGTCGGGGGTTAATCCAAAAGAGGGCGCTATTTCAGGCAATAATGCAGCTATCAGGTAGACAAACCACGATCATAGACTTGGAACCAAGTCTACTGAAGAGCCTGTAGTCAGGCATGACAAAGCGTGATGTCAAAAGACAGCCTGTGACCTAGATTTCCACACAAAATGAAACCCATTGAACCAGTATGTACGGAACTCTGGAAGTGCCATCTAACTTGTTGAAATCCTGAGATAATTTACTGCAGGATGATGACATCATAAGCGTAATATCACGACATCTGGAGATGATTTATCTCGGGATGACGACATCCTGAAATTAGGATGTTGTGTTCCCGAGACAATTTATCTTGGGTTCTCGACCTTTTCAGTGCCGTATCTTATCATCCCAAGATGAATTATCTAGGGAATTCGACATCCTACGTTCAGTGATGTCGCCATCGTACAAAAGGATTTATAAGGCAGTGGGTTGAAGTATTCCATACAGCTGTATACAGGCTGAACGAAGTGTCTTAGACAGTGAAACTTCTCCTGGTTTTTTTTTTTTTTTTTGCGTTAATTGATGAGGATAGAATACACACACAAATTGAAATATTAATATTTGATTTAAAAATGTATTAGTTAAGATATAACTAATTAATAATTTTGCGGGGTCAGCTACAGTAGGGCTTACGGATGTTCTGAAGTTGGTAAAGTATAAGCAAGTGTACAAATCAAGCACAAAGGCATTCCGAAAAATATATTAAGTAACGCAAATTAATGAGGAACACTAGTTATTCCTTTACTAAAACCTTCACTCTAAATAAGAAAAGTAAAATTCATACATGAGTATTCCTCGGACATAATAATTGGCAACGTATCAAAGCAGCTTGAGTTTTGCGACAGCTTATAAGCTGGATTTATTCACACGCACAAAATTGTGAAATGTTCCTAAAGGGAAATTTAGTAATAGGCAAGGTGCCGGATACCGGACCCTCATTTGTCCATAACTATATGAAACACTGTGTACCAACACAACAATAAATGACACACCGGGTCACACTACGGCACACCGAGACCCAAAGGTCACACCGGGACAAGGGTCACACCGGGACCCAAGGGTCACACCGGGACCCAAAGAAGTCACACCAGGACTAAGGGTCACCTGCGGGACCCAAAGAGGTCACCTACCGGGACTCCAGGGTCAGCACCGAGACCAAAAGTCTCAGGTCCAACCGGGACAACGGTCAGCTCAAGGGTCACACCGGGACCCAAGGGTCACACACGGGACCCAAAGAGGTTACACCGGGACCAAAAGGGTCACACTTTGGCACTACTGGGCCCTAGGGGGTCACAATGTGACCCAATTACAGAATGTCATTCCGGACATCCACAGTTGAACAACTCTACATGAACACAAACGCACCTTGCCCTTTGCCAGTACACAAACAAACCCATTGTACAGCAACAAACAAATGTATCAAATGGTTAAATCATATCTAAACAACAGTTGTAATTACTCCCCGAAGTGGAAGTCAGGGGATAAGACCGTAGTGAATCAAAAGAACCGACGGGCTCTACAAAAAGTACCCTAGCGTTTTAGAATTAGAATTTGTCCCCATGTTGGAACTCATAAGAAACACACAGCCCCAACGGTCGGTCAGGGCGCGATGATTCTAAAAAAATCTAAACATTTTGCATTTTCCCAAGTTTGCTTTGAACAAGGGTACAGAAGTATAAAAAGTAGCCCTATTGGAACCCATAAAACACTATCATTTGTTACTAAAACTATACGTTTGGTAATTTGAACCCCACTATGTTCTGTTTCAGTCCTATAGTTGTAGATATATACAAATTTCCACAGGTTTGTTATTTTTATGCGACCAATTTGAGCCCAGAATTTTAACAGAGTTTGTTATTGTGTGCATGTTGGGATCTGAGTGAGGATATTGGTCTTTGGAAATTACCAAACATTATACAGACCCTTTACAAGATAAGAGTCTACTGGATGATATAATAAAGCTATAAAAACCTATATTTGTATTTTTACGACATTACCCTTTAGCTCCCCAACCCAAATCTGTCATTTTTCGACAACAAATCTCAATAAATCGTCGCTTTTAATTCGTAAACATGACTATTATAACAGTTAGAAAATAACATTTAAATATATAATTATTTTAATCGTATACAAAAATCTCAAATATAATTCCATATCTTTCAAATGTTTAATTAAATTTTGAAAACATTAAAACTTGTTATTTTACGTACTGTTGTTACTTACTTTAGAATTCATTATCATTTGTATATCAGCATATAGCTGCATAAGAACCAGTTGGGATAGCCAGCCAGGAAGAGCAGCGAACAGAAGAAAAAACCTGTGGGAAATGGAACCCAAACGGGCGCTACAAAAGATAAACTAAAGCACCTAGCGTTTCTGAGTTGGAATTTGTCTCCAAGTTGGAACTCTACCAGAAGCCAGGATCACACTGGCCCTAACGGTTTTGGAAGGGCGCAATGTTCTAACATTGCTAATAACTAAAGTAAATAGTGTAATCTAATATGACATACGGTGATAAACTTGTTTGCAAATTTTTCCCAAGATTGGCATGAACAAAGGATACAAGTAGTATAAAGTAGCCTTTGTAAAACCCATAGGCACTATAAATTATTACTTAAAAGGATTGTATACGTTTGGTAATTGGAACCCACTGTTTGTTTCAATCCTATATAATTGTAGATATTGTACCATGCAACTAACCTTAAACGAAAACTTTTTGAGAATGGAACCGAAGCACGCGCTATATAAAGTTAACTAAAGTACCTAGCGTTTTGAGTTGGAACTCGTCTCAGTTGGAACTCAAAAGGGGATCACACTAGCCCCAACAGGTACGGAAGGCTGCAAATGATTCTAACATTATATAAAGTAAATAGTGTAATATAATATGACTAACATTTGCATTTTCCCAAGTTGCTTTGCTGAACAAGGTACAATTATAAAAAAGTATCCTTTGGAACCCATAAGGCACTGTTCATGAAAATCTGTATAAAACAATTGTTAGCTTAAAGACCTACTTGAACAAAAACGGAAACAAGTGATAGTTGCTAATTCATTTAAAATTTTTCAATCAATAAAGTGAGTTCACATGAGAGTAAACAGGTGATTGAATTTTGTAAAAACAATCCATTTTGAATATCCTTTTCCGGTACTTTTCAGAAAATTCGCGAAAAGCCCTGTTACGTCATCACTCATGTTATGTCATATGCAGGAGCTCCTTTTTGTATATAGCCGCTTTGTTGCAACATGGAGGTATAACAAAGCAACCCCAACAAATGACGTCAAAAGTATTGTCATTTTGACGCACGCAGTCAACGGCAGAAGTGGCTTCTATTTTTCAAGAATTTTACGAGGTTGGGGCTATTATTGTGTTTATCGACAATTACGACAGAATTCAGAAACTGTATTTTAATAATAGTAAAAAATAAAATTTAAATGATAAACAAACAAAATTATGAACAAGTTTAAAAAAGCATTCTCGTTAAGAATTGTTCACGCTCAGAAGTAGCTGTTTAAGAATAACACCCCGCAAGGGCCTACCTGCTAAAAAGTATGAAAACCTGCTGAGTGAATAAAGAAAGCTAAAATATATTGTATTTTTTGAAACATTACCCTTTAGCTCCCCCAACCAAATCTGTCATTTTTCAAACAAAGCAAATCTCAATGAATTCGTCGCACTAATTCGTAATTATCACTATTATAGCGCAGTTAAAAATAACACTAAAATATATATTTACTTTAATCGTATATAAACTCAAATAAACCCGTATCTCTCAAATGTTTGAATTAAATGTTTGAAAACATTAAAACTTGTCTATTTTTGCGTACTGTATTTACTTACTTTTAAACTTCTTATCATTGTATATCAACATATAGCTGCATAAGAACCAGTTGGGATAGTATAGCCGAGATACACGAAAGAACTAAAAAACCACTAATGGAAAAAATGAGAACGATACATTTGGCCCCCAACACTACCTCATGCCAACCTGATGATTGGGTTCACAAGCAATCCTGGGTGAAAATTACTAAGTACAGTGCAACCAGTATGTAATTTGCATTCTGATGCTATCATGGTGAAAACGAATACCAATATGCTCGATGCACCAAGATCATTCAACTATTACCATAAGGTGGGCCATGTAGAGGAGGCCGGTTAAAAGTTTCCACAAACAGAAAGCTATGACACTAAATTTGCTTGCACTTGCAAGACCAATCCTTATTGAGTCAACCTTAGCCAAAAATCAATCCAAAAGAAAAATTAAAGTAAGCTTTACTATCATTCGGTTGTCTTGGATCCTTCACTTCCTACATGCAAAATAGCTTCACAGGTCACAAACTGTTTAGACTGTGCAAGTCTCGCGCATATTCGAACTTCCGGGACCAATGGTCCCAATTGTATATGGAGTTTACGTGGAAGGGAATATTGTTTCGTCAATTATTTTAGTTTGACCTAGTTTATGGCCATGAAAATTATATATGATGTTGGGAATGTAATACTCCAGTGATAAACCATATGAAGTAAAAATTATTCAACAAAATAACGAAGAAACCCAGAATTAAGCCTCGACTATCACGTTTCCGGTTACTTGGTGTACAAAATTAAGAATGCTGCCCAAATGACAGTCATGTTTTCATTATAAACCTATGATAGACGCACACACTCGGGCGTGATGATTGGCAAATGGGGTTTTACTAACAATATGGCATCTATCGTCCAAGTTTTAATTTTATTTCAATGTTAATTTGAACAAATTATTTGTATTATACAAACATTTAAAATTTATTTTTAACAACTTGCTATTGTTATTTTTATTTTTCAAAAATTTTGTATCAATATAATTTTAAAGAAGATTTGAGCTCATAGAAAAGAAAGTAGTATTCGTTCGAGGTCTTTTTCCTCGTTTTCGATACGCTACGAAGACTTGCACAGTCTACTATGTGCCGAGTATATAAAAGCATTTTTGACCGTTCCTCGATAAATGAAATATGCTTAGAAATACACAAGGATAAAGTACGGCCTACACACTACATTTTTAAGAAGGCAAACAACTCATCTCACTTGTGGCACAGGTTCTAGAACGGTATCTAGGTAATCTAAATAATGACTACATTATTAATACGAATAAATTCCGCACATTTTTTACTGAAATGAAAAAACAACAACAGGAAATTGTAATCGCTCAGTTATGTATAAGAACGACTTCGAAGATCTTTCAATGCACTGCCAAATCACAATTTCCCTGTGATCGCCACGTAATTAACACCACTGCTGTTTCATGCCGGTTCTGTGCTAGGTATTATGGTTAGCAGGGGAACATTGCGTGAAACAGTTAAAGGTAATTTGTATGAGTTAATGTGTTGCATATTGCTATAGTTAAAACTATTTTTAAAGTCAATTCATAGGATACCTTTAAGATGATCTATCAGGACAGCTTTGATAATTATGAACTGGAAAGGTAAAAATATATAATTATGGGGTGGGCTAATTTTCTCTGGCTATTTTCTGAGACCGCTACCAGGTCCACGTCTGTAAGTATTTCATTGTGTACATTGTTTGTGAGTTGGACGATTTTGTGATAGTAAACTTCTTCTTCTTCATCGTGTTCACACACACTGTATATTGTGTTTCAGCCAGTACTGAACACAGTCTTTGGTACTCGTTGAATTCAGCAAGGTCTACAGCATCACATTTCTGGTCCAGTAATAAGGAACATCTGAGTAGGTGATCCATGGTTTGTAGGTTCAGAACCACATTATGCCAGGAGCACATCCTGGTCGTTCATAGATACCGACACCATTTCTTGAGCGTTACTTCGCAGCGACCGGTACATGATCTGGGAGTCGGTTGACGGTAGCTTTGAAGTGTTTATACATGTACCAGTATATTCTGTGTTAATTACAGGAACCCATTAGTGAACGTCCTTCATCATTACTGTCAAATAAAAACAGAATCGAGAGGCTGCCAGTGGGGATACATTTGTTTTTATTTTTGTTTGGAATGATCTTCCCATCAAGGAGACTCAGCAAACTCACACAGGGATGTGGCTGCCAAGCTGGCAAACATCAATCTCCTCTCGTACAAACCTTCAGTCGTCTAATTGTGGTTGCGTCAAAAATGAAGCACCCACTTCTCATTAACGTCTATTTGAGTGTTTTGCTAAATAACCAGAGTCCTACGGGCATGAAATCTGTCAGGATTTTGTTTCTGATTTCAGTTTTTCTTTTGATCTCCTGCACCAAAAAAATGGCATCATTTAGATGAAAGACGCTGCCCAGGTGCAGCCAAACATGTCAAGGAGAAATAATGCCAAAGAATCTGACTCTAAAATGTAACAGCATCAAGAGAGAGCTTTTCTCAAATTTTCAGGATTTTTCATTTTCATACAATGCTATTCATTATCAACATAATATATAGTTTGGATCATGAGGATATTCATTACTTTATATCGTTAATTAATATTAATGTTTTAAAATGTATTTAAGAAACCAGATGTGATTTATTTAAGTTTCAGGTATTTCAAATATTTATCTGAAAGCAAAAACTAAATTGAGCTTCTTAAGACGTTCTTGGCGGTAGTTATTTCCAGTCAAGATTGAATCAACTAACCTCTAAGCGTTTTTCCCATGACGATATTTTAAAATTGTATTATTATCAAAAATAAACAAGACTGCATTCACAACAACTATTTTTGCCTTTGTGTATTATACCAACTCCTTTGTGCAATAAAACAACCCCAATGTAAAGACCTTTATCATGGTGCGGCCATCTTGATTTTCTCCCATTCAACTCAATGTAATCAAACCGAGGCTGGAAGGACAAATAGTCTGGTTCCTTTTTGTACAATACTACTGGCATCCATTGCTGTTACTGGATACAGGGAACATGACCAAGATGGTTGCAGTATGATAAAGGTCTATATAGGGGCTTGGGTATGGTAATTGAGATTGGAACTCTTTTTCACACCACTCTTGGCTGTGCAGCTGTAGGCTGTTGTGATTGAGCATGATCACCCTGGTAACCCTCGTTGGTATTATTACCTGTTGAGAGAGAATGCAAACCCGAATTATAAGATGTTAAAGGCAGGGTATACTTTTGGTAATTGTTAAAGACAAGTATCCTCATTTGGTGTATCCCATAAAAGAATACACCTGTGAAATTTGGGCTCAATTGGTCATCAAAGTTGCAAGAAAATAATGAGAGAAAAACCACCCTCGATGCATGGAATTGTGTGCTTTCAGATACCTGAGAAAGGTTTCATGCCTGAACCCTTTCTCAGATTCAAATTTTTATAAAAAAAATTTCCCTTTTTCTAAAAACTACATTACTTCAAAGGGGGTCGTTTCTAGCAATGTTTTATAATATCAACAGCTCTCCAGTGCCCTCTTGACCAAGTGCTCTTATACCTTTAAGGTAGGACTATAAAAGACAAGACCAGCCCATGATTGTAGACTCTGTAATCAAGGACGCCTCTGAAAACGCGCGATAAAAAAAAACACCTCACTGTTTGTCGCTGAGGCATTAGTAAGTAATCACTGAAGAAACTGGTGCCATAGGGGATTTTGTCCCCCGGTGTATGTGCCCCCCCCCCTCCCCACCCCCATACGGCAAATTTATTAACATGGGCTGAAAGAAGTTGATTCAAAAGAGGGCGCTACACTGAACAAACTTGGGTGTTAAAATTGACACCGTGGTGTTGTCTCATACATCCAAAAAAGAATCGCAATTAACATCATATAGGATGTCAAAACTAACACCAATGGAATTGTGATTTCAGAAATTAGTGTTATTATAATGATATTTTAATACCCTATGATGTCAATTTTGGTATTCTTTTTGTATCTATATGTGACAACACCCTGGTGTCAATTTTAACACCCCAGTTTTGCAGTGTATATAAAAGAAGAAATTTCTACACAATTCGCCGTATGGGGCACACAATCTCCTGCCACACCGGCAGTCATCAGAAATTAGTGTTATTATAATGATATTTTAATACCCTATGATGTCAATTTTGGTATTCTTTTTGTATCTATATGTGACAACACCCTGGTGTCAATTTTAACACCCCAGTTTTGCAGTGTATATAAAAGAAGAAATTTCTACACAATTCGCCGTATGGGGCACACAATCTCCTGCCACACCGGCAGTCATCAGCGTTCAACGATTATCATTGCGCGACCAACTATAAACCAACCTTAGGGCCTACAAGGTGTATTATGCAGCTACCCTATTGAGAATCTAATATCATGAATATTCATTAAACAACTTCTTAATTTGCATACACACACATTTTCCTCTCAGATACTCCACAATTTTGTACAGGATTGGTAGAGCTCAACAAATTGTCGCAGACAGTGTTCATGTTTTGTGTGATCAACCTTAATACATGAAATAACAAACCTGTGAACATGTGGGCTTAATCTCTTGTGTGAGTCAGGAGAAAGTTGTGAAAAACCATGCACAATTTTCAGCATGTACACACAACTTCATTTCGGAGGGAAACATTTCACAGAATTGTTTTTATCCTTATCAATCCTGTACAATACATCAACAAATATCTAGTTAAGCTACTGGATATGTTGAATATTCATCAGCAACTTCCTAAATACACC
>JAJGQC010000502.1:7500-12500 GCA_021014325.1 Plazaster borealis
ACCCTAACCCTCTAACCCTAACCCTAACCCTAACCCTAACCATAACCCCAACCCCTAACCCTAACCCTAACCCTAATCCCTAACCCTAACCCTAACCCTAACTCAACTCCTAACCCCAACCCCACCTCAACCTCACCCTAACCCTAACCTCAACGCCAACCTCAACCCCAACTCTAACTTAACATGTAAATTTACCCTGAGAGGGTTTTTGGAGAAATAGGTTGTCGTGAACATAGGTGTCAGAATAGTGTCAGAAAATAGGCATGTCTGGAATATAGAGCAGATTACTATAAACACCCTAACCCTAACCCTAACCCTAACCCTAACCCTAACCCTAACCCTAACCCTAACCCTTACCCTAACCCTAACACTAACCCTAACCCTAACCCTAACCCTAACCCTGACCCTAACACTAACCCTAAGCCTAATTCTAACACTAACCCTAACCCTAACCCTAACCCTAACCCTAACCCTAACCCTAACCCTAACCCTAACCCTAACCCTAACTTTAACTTAACATGTAAATTTCGAGAGGGTTTTTGGAAAATATGTTGACAGAACATAGGGAGTAAGAATAGTGTCGGAATATAGGCATGTCGGAATATAGAGCAGTCAATATAAACAATTCTAACCTTTAACCTCTAACTCCTAATCCTAACTCCCTAACCCTAACGCTAACCCTAACCCCAACTCTAACTTAACATGTAAATTTCGGAGAGTGGCTCTGGGAAAATAGGTTGTCAGAACATAGGGTGTCAGAATAGTGTCGGAATATAGGCATGTTTGGAATATAGAGCAGTCACTATAAACACCCTAACCCTAACTCCTAACCCTAACCCTAACCCTAACTCCTAACCCCAACTCCTAACCCCAACCTCAACCTCTAACACTAACCCTAACCCCAACTTTCTAACCCTAACCCTAACCCTAACCCCAACCCTAACCTCCTAACCCTAACCCTAACCCTAACCCTAACCCTAACCCTGAACCCTAACTCCTAACCCCACCTCAACCCTAACCTCTCAACCCCAACCCTCAACCCAACTCAACCTCAACCCTAACCCTAACCCTAACCCCAACCCTAACCCCAACCCTAACCCTAACCCAACCCCAACCCTAACCCCAACCCCAACCCTAACCTCAAACCTCAACCCCCAACCCTAACCCTAACCCCTAACCCTAACTCCCACCCCTAACCCCAACCCTAACCCTCAACCCTAACCTCAACGCTAACCCTAACCCTAACTCTAACTCTAACATGTAAATTTCCGGAGAGTGGTTTTCGGGAAAATAGGTGTCAGAACATAGGGTGTAAGAATAGTTTCGGAATATTGGCATGTCGGATTATAGAGCAGTCACTATAAACAACCTAACCCTAACCCTAACCCTAACCCTAACCCTAACCCTAACCCTAACCCTAACCCTAACCCTAACCCTAACCCTAACCCTAACCCTTCAACCTCAACCCCTAACTCCTAACCCCAACCCTAACCCCTAACCCTAACGCTAACCCTAACCTAACTCTAACCTTAACATGTAAATTTCTGAGAGGGTTTGGAAAATAGGTTAGTCAGAACATAGGTGTCAGAATAGTGTCGGAAAATAGGCATGTCGGAACATAGAGCAGTCACTAACTATAAACCAACCCTAACCCTAACCCTAACCCTAACCCTAACCTCAACCTCAACCCTAACCCTAACCCTAACCCTAACCCTAACCCTAACACTAACCCTAACCCTAACCCTAACCCTAACCCTGACCCTAACACTAACCCTAAGCCTAATTCTAACACTAACCCTAACTCCAACCCTAACCCCAACTCAAACCCCTAACCCAACCCTAACCCTAACTCCAACTCCTAACCTCCTAACCAACTCAACTAACCCTAACCCTAACCCCTAACCCTAACCCTAACCTCTACCCCACCCTAACCCTAACCCTAACCCTAACCCTAACCCTAACCCTAACCCTAACCCTAACCCTACCCCAAACCCAAACCCTAACCCAAACCCTAACCTCAACCTCAACCCCCACACACCCAACCCCAACCCCCCAACTTAACATGCAAATTTCTGAGAGGTTTTGGGAAAACAGGTTGTCAGAACATAGGGTGTCAGAACAGTGTCGGAATATAGGTACAATGGAATATAGAGCAGTCACTATAAACACTTAACTCCTAACTCCCAACCCCAACTCCTCAACCCTAACCCTAACCTCTAACCCAACCCTAACCCCAACTCCTCAACCCTAACCCTGCACCCTAACTCCAATTTAACCCTAACTCCTAACCCCAACTCAATCGCCAACCCTAACCCCAACCCCTAACTCTTTGTCTCTAACATGTACCCTTCGAGAGGGTTTCTTAGAAAATAGGTTGTCAGAACATAGGTGTCAGAATAGTGTTTGAATATAGGCAATGTTTGAAATATAGAGCAGTCACTATAAACACCTCAACCTCAACCCAACTCCTAACTCCTAACTCCTAACCCTAATCTCTAACCCTAACCTCTGCAACCCTAACCCTAACCCTCTAACCTCAACTCCTAACCCTAACCCCAACCCTAACCCTAACCCTAACCCAAACCCCACCCTAACCCCCTAACCCTAACGCTCAACCCTAACCCTAACTCTAACTTAAATATGTACCCCGGGAGTGGTTTTGGAAAATAGGTTGTCAGAACATAGGGGTGTCAGGAATAGTTTGGAATATAGGCATGTCTTGAATATAGAGCAGTCACTATAAACACTCCTAACCCTAACCCTAACTCCTAAACCCTAACCCTAACCCTAACCTTAACCCTAACCCTAACCCTAACTCCCAACACTAACCCTAACCCCAACCCTAAACCTAACGCTAACCCTAACCCTAACCCCAACCCTGACCCTAACCCCAACCCCAACCCCAACCCAACCCTGCAACCCCAACCCCAACCCTAACTCCTAACTCCTAACCCCAACCTCAACCTCAACTCCTAACCTCAACTCCTAACCCTAACTCCTAACCCTAACCCTAACCCTAACCCTAACCCTAACCCTAACCCTAACTCTAACCCCAACCCTAACCCTAACCCTAACCCCAACCTTAACCCTAACCCTAACCCTAACCCCAACCCCCAACCCTAACCCTAACCCGAACCCCTAACCTGCAACCCCTAACCCTAACCCTAACCCCAACCCCAACCCTAACCCCAACCCCTAACCCTAACCCTAACCCCAACCCCAACCCCAACGCCAACCCCAACCCCAACCCTAACTTTAACTTAACATGTAAATTTCTGAGAGTGGTTTTTGGAAAATAGGTTGTCAGAACATAGGTGTCAGAATAGTGTCGGAATATAGGCATGTTTGAACATAGAGCAGTCAACATAAACACCTTAACCTCTAACTCACCCTAACCCAACTCCTAACCCTAACCCTAACCCTAACCTCTAACCCTAACTCCTAACCCAGTAACCCTAACCCTAACTCCTAACCCTAACCCTGAACCCCAACTCCTAACCCTAACCCTAACCCTAACCCTAACTCCTAACCCCAACCCCAACCCCAACCCCTAACCCCAACCCTAACCCCAACCCTAACCCCAACCCCAACCCCAACCCTAACCTCAACCTAACCCCACCCTAACCCCTACCCTTACCTCTAACCCTAACCCTAACCCTAACCTCAACCCTAACCCTAACCCTAACCCTTAACCCTAACCCTAACCCCACCTAACCCTAACCCTAACCCTAACTCCTAACCTCCTAACCCTAACCCTATCCCCAACTCTTACCCCAACCCTAACCCTAACCCCTAACCCCAATTCGCCAACCCCAACCCCAACTCTAACCTTAACATGCAAATTCGAGAGGGTTTTTGGAAAATAGGTTGTCAGAACATAGGTGTCAGAATAGTGTCGGAATATAGGCAATGTCGGAATATAGAGCAGTCACTACCCTAAACACCCTAACCCTAACCCCTCAACCCTAATCGCCAACCCTAACCCTAACCCTCTAACTTAACATGTACCCCTGAGAGGGTTTTGGGAAAATAGGCTGTCAGAACATAGGGTGTCAGAATGAGGCCGGAATATAGGCATGTCGAACATAGAGTAGTCACTATAAACACTTAACCCTAACCCTAACCCTAACCCTAATCCTAGCCCTAACCCTAACCCTAATCCTAAGCCCTAACCCTAACCCTAACCCCTAACCCCTGACCCTAACCCTAACCCTAACCCTAACCCTAACCCCAAACCCTAACCGCTAACCCTAACCCCTAACTCAACTTAACATGTAAATTTCGAGAGGGCTTTGGAAAATAGGCTGTCAGTAGAACATAGGTGTCAGGAATAGTGTCGGAAAATAGGCATGTCGGAATATAGAGCAGTCACTATAAACACTCCTAACCCTAACCCTAACCCCTAACCCTAACCCTAACCCTAACTCCTAACCCTAACCCCTTACCCTAACCTCAACACTAACCCTAACCCTAACCCCAACTCTAACCCTGACCCTAACACTAACCCCCAAGCCCAACCCCAACACTCAACCCTAACCCTAACCCTTAACCCTAACTCCTAACCCTAACCTCACCTAACCCTAACCCTAACCCTAACCCTAACCCCAACCTCAACCCTAACCCTAACTCCTAACCCTAACCCTAACCCTATAACCCTAACCCTAACTTCTAACCCTAACCCGAGAGGCTCTTTGGGAAAAATAGGTTAACAGAACATAGGGTGTCAGAATATGTCGGAATACAGGCATGTCGGAACATAGAGCAGTCACTATAACCCTAACCCTAACCCTAACCCTAACCCTAACCCTAACTCTTAACCCTAACCTCAACCCTAACCCTTAACCCCACCCTAACCCCAACTCCTAACCCTCTAACCCTAACCCTAACCCCAACTCCTAACCCTAACCCCAACCCCAACTCCCAACCCTAACCCTGACCCTAACACTAACCCCAAGCCTGACTCTAACACTCTAACTTCAACCCTAACCCCAACTCCTAAC
>JAJGQC010000502.1:15000-30000 GCA_021014325.1 Plazaster borealis
CCTAACCCTAACCCTAACTCCAACCCTAACCCTAACCCTAACTCCTAACCCTAACCCTAACCCTAACCCTAACCCTAACTCCTAACCCTAACCCTAACCCTAACCCCAACCCTAACCCCCAACCCTAACCCTAACCCTAACCCTAACCCCAACCCTAACCCCAACCCTAACCCAAAACCAAACCTTAACCCTAACCCGAACCCCAACCCTAACCCCTAACCCTAACCTCAACTGCTAACTCCTAACCCTAACCCTAACTTTAACTCACATGTAAATTTCTCGAGAGGTTTTTGGAAAATAGGTTGTCAGAACATAGGTGTCAGAATAGTGTCTGGAATATAGGCATGTCGGAATATAGAGCAGTCACTATAAACACTCCTAACCCTAAACCCTAACCCTCAACCCTAACCCCAACCCTAACCCTAACCCTAACCCAACCCCTAACCCTAACCCAACCTCAACCCCAACCCCTAACCCTAACCCTAAACCCTAACCCCAACCCTAACCCCAACCCTAAACCTAAGAACAACCCTAACCCTAACCCTAACCCTAACCCCTAACCCTAACCCTAACCCCAACCCTAAATCTTCAACCCTAACCCTAAACCCTAACCCTAACCCCAACCCCAACCTCAACCCTAACCCCAACCCTAACCCCATCCCACCCAACCTCAACCCCAACCAACCCCAACCTCAACCATAACCATAACCCTAACCCCAACCTCAACTCCTAACCCCAACTCAAACCCCCAACCCTAACTCCTAACTCTAACCCTAACCCTAACCTCCTAACCCTAACCCCCAACCCTCTAACCCTAACCCTAACTCCAATCACAACCCTAACCCTAACTCTAACCTTAACACAAATTTCGAGAGGGTTTTGAAAATAGGTTGTCAGAACATAGGGTGTCAGAATAGTGTCGGAACCATAACCCCATGTCGGAACCCTAACCTAGAGCCCAAGTCCAACTATAAACCCAACCCTAACCCTAACTCCCTAACTTCTAACGCTAACCCTAACCCTAATCCTCTAACCTTAACATGCAAATTTCTGGAGAGGTTTTGGGAAAATAGGTTGTCAAGAACATAGGGTGTCAGAATAGTGTCGGAATATAGGCATGTCGGAATATAGAGCAGCTACCATAAACAATTCTAACCCTAACAACATCAACCCTAACCCTAACCCTAACCCTAACCCTAACCCTAACCCTAACCCTAACCCTAACCCCTAACCCTAACCCTAACCCTAACCCTAACCCTCTAACCTCTAACCCAACCCTAACCCTAACCCCAACCTCTAACCCTAACCTAACCCTGATCTGCTAACCCTAACCCTAACTCCTAACTTAACATACCCCTGAGAGGCTTGGGAAAATAGGTTACAGAACATAGGGATGTCAGGAATAGTGTCGGAAAATAGGCATCGTTTGAACATAGAGCAGTCAACTATAAACACCCTAACCCTAACCCTAACCCTAACCCTAACCCTAACTCCTAACCCTAACCCTCACCCTTACCCTAACCCCAACACTAACCCTAACCCTAACCCTAACCCTAACCCTTCGACCCTAACACTAACCCTAAGCCTAATTCCCAAATACTCAACCCTAACCCAACCCTAACTCCTAACCCTAACCCTAACCCAAACCCCAACCCTAACCCCAACCCCATCCCTATCCCTAACGCTAACCCTAACCCTAACCCGAACGCCACCCCCAACCCTAACCCCATCCCCAACCCTAACACTAACCCCAACCCCAACCCTAACCCCAACCCTAACCTCAACATCCAAATTATGTTTTTGGAAAATAGGTTGTCAGAACATAGGGTGTCAGAATAGTGTCGGAATATAGGTGTCGGAATATAGAGCAGTCCCTATAAACACTCCTAACCCTAACACTCAACCCTAACCTCCTAACCCTTTAACTCCTTTGAACCCCTAACCCTAACCCTAACCCTAACCTCTAACTCCTAACCCTAACCCTAACCCTAACCCTAACCTCTAACCCTAACCCTAACCCTAATCCCCAACCCCCAACCCTAACCCTAACCCCAACCTCTAACCCTAACTCCTAACCCTACAACCCCCAACCCTAACCCTAACTTTAACTTAACACAAATTTCGAGAGGTTTGGAAAATAGGTCAGAACATAGGTGTCAGAATAGTGTCGAATATAGCATGCTCTAAATTATAGAGCAGTCACTATAAACATCCCTAACCCTAACCTCTAACGCCAACCTCAACCCTAACCTCATCACACCTAACTCCAACTCTTAACTTAACATGTAAATTTCGAGAGTGGTTTTTGGAAAATAGGTTGTCAGAACATAGGTGTCACAACAGTGTCGGAATATAGCAATGTCGGAATATAGAGCAGTCACTATAAACACTCCTAACTTAACTCCTAACCCCTAACCTTTAACCCCTTTAATCCCTAACGCTAACCCTAACCCTAACTCTAACTCTAACATGTAAATTTCTGAGAGAGGGCTTTGGGAAATAGGTTGTCAGAAACATAGGTGTCAGAATAGTGTTCGAATATAGGTATGTTTGGAATATAGAGCAGTCACTATAAACACCTTAACCCTAACCCTAACTCCTAACCTCTAACTCCTAACCCTAACCCTAACTCCTAACCCTAACCCAACTCCTAACACTACACCCTAACTCCCAACCCTAACCCTAACCCTAACCCCAACCCCAACCCTAACTCCTAACCTTTAACCCTTAACCCTAACTCCTAACTCCTAACTCCTAACCTCTAACCCTAACCCTAACCCTAAACCCTAACTCCTAACCCTAACCTAACCCCACCCTCAACTCCTAACCCCTAACCCCAACCCTAACCCTAACCCTAACCCTAACCCTAACCCTAACCCCAACCCTAACCCTATTCCGCACACCCCTCTCAACCCTAACCCTAACCCTAACCCTAACCCTAACCCCAACCCTAACCTCAACCCTAACCTCAACCCTAACCTCAACCGCACCCTAACAACAAAGCACACAACTCCAACCACC
Source organism: Plazaster borealis (assembly GCA_021014325.1). Classification (NCBI taxonomy): domain Eukaryota; kingdom Metazoa; phylum Echinodermata; class Asteroidea; order Forcipulatida; family Labidiasteridae; genus Plazaster; species Plazaster borealis. The sequence goes on from JAJGQC010000502.1 coordinate 18,022, forward strand.
TCTCTGGACCGCCTTTTCCCTAACTCTTAACTTATCTTGGCCATAAATTTCTGAGAGGGTTTTTGGAAAATAGGTTATCAGAACATAGGGTGTCAGAATAGTGTCGGAATATAGCATGTCGGAATATAGAGCAGTCACTATAAAACACCCTAACCTCTAACACTAACCCTAACCCTAACCCTAACCCTAACCCTAACCTCCTAACCTCTAACCTCCAACCCTAACCCTAACCCTAACCCTAACCCTAACCCTAACCCTAACTCCTAACACTGAATCTCAACCCTAACCCTAACCCCAACCTAACCCTAACCCTAACTCCTAACCCTAACCCTAACCCTAACTCTAACCTCCAACCTCAACCCTAACCCTAACCCTGTCTCCTAACTCCTAACCCTCACCCTAACCCTAACCCCCTAACCCTAACCCCCTAACCCTAACCCTAACCCTAACCCTAACCCCAACCCTAACCCTCACCCTAACCCCAACCTACAACCATAACCCCAACCTGAACCCTAACCCTAACCCCAACCCAAACCCCTAACCCCAACCCTAACTCCCAACCCCAACCCCAACCCTCAACCCTAACCCCAACCCCAACCCTAACCCTAACCTCTAGCCCTAACCCCAACCCTAACCCTAACCCCAACCCTAACCCTAACCCCAACTACAACCCTAACCATAACCCTAACCCTAACCCTAAATTCTAACCTCCTAACCCTAACCCTAACCCTAACCCTAACCCTAACCCCTAACTCCTAACGTCAACCCTAACCCCAACTCTAATCAACATGCACCCTTCTGGAGAGGGCTTTGGGAAAATAGGTTGTCAGAACATAGGGTGTCAGAATAGTGTTCGGAATATAGGTACGTCTGAATATAGAGCAGTCACTATAAAACACCCTAAACTTAACCCTAACCCTAACCCTAACCCTAACCCTAACCCTAACCCAACCCGAACCCCAACCCCAACCCCAACCCTAACCCTAACCCTAACCCAACTCCTAACCCTAACCTCCTAACCCTAACCCTAACCCTAACCCTAACCCTAACCCTAACCCTAACCCCAACCCTAACCTCAACCCTAACCCAACCCTAACCCTAACCCTAACCCTAACCCTAACCTTGGAACCTAACCTCAACCCTAACCTTAACCCTAACGCCAACCCCTAACCCTAACCCCAACTCAACTTAATATGTAAATTTCAAGAGAGGTTTTTGGAAAATAGGTTGTCAGAACATAGGGTGTCAGGAATAGTGTCGGAATATAGGCATGTCGAAATACAGAGCAGTCACCAATAATTACCCTAACTCAACCCTAACCTAACTCAACCCCTAACCCCAACGCCAACCCTAACCCCAACCCCACCTAACATAAATTTCGAGGGTTTTGGGAAAATAGGTTGTCAGAAACATAGGTGTCAGAAGTTTGAACATAGGCAATGTCGAATATAGAGTAGTCACTATAAACACCCTAACCTTAACCCTAACCCTAACCCTAACCCTAACCCAAACCCTAACTCCAACCCCAACCCTAACCCTCAACCCTAACCCTAACCCTAACCCTAACCAACTCCAACCCCTAACCCCTAACCCTTAATCCTAACCCTAACCCTAACCCTAACCTCACATACCTCGAGAGTGGCTTGAAAGGTCAGAACATAGGGTGTCAGAATAGTGTCGAACATAGGTATGTCGGAATATAGAGCAGTCACTATAAACACCTAACTCCTAACTCCCAACCTCAACCCTAACCCTAACCCCAACCTAACCCTAACCCCAACTCCTCAACCCCTGCCAACCCTAACTAATCTAACCCTAACTCCTAACCCTAACCCTAACTCCTAACCCTAACCCTAACCTCTAACCCCAACCCAACCCTAACCCTAACCCTAACCTCTACCCCACCCTAACCCTAACCCTAACCCCCAACCCTAACCCTAACCCCAACCCCAACCCTAACCCCAACCCTAACCCCCACCACTAACCCTAACCCCAACCTTAACTCCTAACCCTAACCCTAACCCCAACCCTAACCCTCAACCCTAACCCTAACCCTAACCCTAACCTCTAACTCCTAATTCGCTAACCCTAACCCTCAACTCTAACTTGCACATGCAAATTCCCGGGAGAGTGGTTTTTTGAAAAATAGGTTGTCAGAACATAGGTGTCAGAATAGTGTCGGAATATAGGCATGTTTGAATATAGAGGCAGTCACTATAAAACACTCTAACTCCTAACCTCCTAACTCCTAATCATAACCCTAACTCCTAACTCTAACCTTACTACACTCTTGAGAGTGGCTTCAAACCCTAAGGCTAACCTCAACCCCATAGGGAAACCCTAACCCTAACAGTGCCGGACCATAACCAGGCATGTCGGAACCCCATAGAGCAGTCACTACCCCTAACCCCACACCCTAACCCTAACCCTAACCAAAAAACCCTAACCCTAACCCATACCTTTAACCCTACCCTCCACGATAACCCTAACCCTAACCCTAACCCTAACCCTAACCTCAACCCTAACCCTAACCCTAACCCCAACCCTAACCCTAACCCTAACGTTTTCAACTCAACTCCTAACTCTAACTTAACATGTAAATTCTCGAGAGGGTTTTTGAAAAATAGGTTGAAATAGAACATAGGTGTCAGAATAGTGTTTAAACTGGTATGTCGGAATATAGATATGTCACTATAGTCACCCTCTAACCCTAACCCTAACCCTAACCCCAACTCCTAACCCTAACCCAACCCCAACCCCAACCTCAACCCCAACACTCAACCCTAACCCCTAACGCCAACCCCATAACCCCGACCCCCAACACCAACCCCAAGCCTAATTCTAACACTAACCCTAACCCTAACCTCAACCCCAACCCTAACCCTAACCCTAACCCTAACCCCAACCCTAACCTCAACCCTAACTCCTAACCTCAACCCTAACCCTAACCCTAACCCCCAACCCTAACCCTAACCCTAACTCCTAACCCTAACCCTGAACCCCAACCCCAACCCTAACCCTAACCCCAACCTCCCAACCATAACCCTAACCCTAACCTCAACCTCAACCCTAACTCCTAACCCTAACCCTAACCCTCTAACTCCCAACCCCAACCCCCAACCCCAACCCCAACCCCCAACCCAAACCCCAACCCTAACCTCAACCCTAACCCCAACCCTAACCCCAACCCTAACCCCAACCCTAACCCCAACCCTAACCCCCAACCCAACCCCAACCCCAACCCCAACCCCAACCCTAACCTCTAACTCCTAACCTCAACTCCTAATCCTATCCCTAACCCTAACCCTAACGCTAACCCTAACCTAACCTAACTCTAACTTAACATGTAAATTTCGAGAGGGTTTTGGGGAAAATAGGTTGTCAGGAACATAGGGTGTCAGAATAGTGTCGGAATATAGGCATGTCGGAATATAGAGCAGTCACTATAAACACCCTAACTCCTAACCCTAACCTCCTAACCCTAACCTCAACTCCTAACCTAACCCTAAGCCTAACCCTAACCCTAGCCCTAACCTAACTCCCTAGCCTAACCCCTAACTCTAACCCTAACCCTAACCTAACCCTAACCCTAACCCCAATCCCCTAACCCCAACCCTAACCCTAACCCTAACTCAACTCCTAACCACCCTAACCCTAACCCTAACGCTAACCTCACGCTAACCCTAACTCTAACTTAACTACCATGTAAATTTCGAGAGGGTTTTTGGAAAATATGTTGTCAGAACATTGGGTGTCAGAATAGTGTCGGAAACATAGGCATGTCGGAATATAGAGCAGTCACTATAAACACCCCTAACCCTAACCCTAACCCTAACTCCTAACTCCTAACTCCTAACCCTAATACCCTAACCCTAACCTCAACCTAACTAACCCAACTCCTAACCCTAACCCTAACTCCTAACCCCTAACCCTAACCCTAACTCCTAACCCTAACTCCTAACCCTAACCCCTAACCCTAACCCTAACCCTAACCCTAACCCTAACACTACCTACCCTAACCCCAACCCTAACCCTAACCCTAACCCCACCTAACTGAACTCTAACCTCAACTCTAACTTAACATGTAAATTTCGAGAGGGCTTGGAAAAACAGGTTGTCAGAACATAGGTGTCTGAATAGTGTCGGAACATAGGCATGTTTGAACATAGAGCAGTCACTATGTAAACACCCTAACTCCTAACCTCTAACCCCAACCCCAACCCTAACCCTAACCCTAACCATAACCCTAACACTAACCCTAACCCTAACCCTAATGCCTAACCCTAACCCCCAACCCTAACCCTCAACACTCAACCCCAACCCCAACCCTAACCCTAACCCTAACCCCTAACCTAACCCTAACCCTAAACCCAACCCCCAACCTAACCCTAACCTACAACTCAACCCTAACTCCCAACCCCAACCCTAACCCTAACCTCAACTCCTAACCCCTAACCCTAACCTCTAACCCCAACCTAACTCCTAACTCCTAACCCTATACCCTAACCCTAACCCTAACCCCACCTAACCATAACTCCTAAATCTTACCCGAGGAGTGGTTTTGGAAAAATAGGTTGTCAGAACAGGTGTCAGAATATGCTCGGAATATAGGCATGTGTCTGGAATATAGAGCAGTCACTATAAACACCCTAACCCTAACCCCAACCTCACCTAACCCCCAACGCTAACCCTAACCCTAACTCTAACTTAACATGTACCTCAGGGTTTTGGGAAAATAGAGTTGTCAGAACATGATTGTCAGAATAGTGTCGGAATATAGGCATGTCGGAATATAGAGCAGTCACTATAAACACCTACCCTAAACCCTAACCCTAACCCCTAACCCTAACCCTAACCCTAACTCCTAACCCTAACCCTAACCCACAACCCCTACCATAACTCCTAACCTTAACCCTAACCCTAACTCCTAACTCCTAAACCCTAACCCTAACCTAACCTAACCTAACCTAGCCATCACCTAACCCTAACCCTAACTCTAACTTAACATGTAAATTTCGAGAGGTTTTGGAAAATAGGTTGTCAGAACATAGGGTGTCAGAATAGTGTCAGGAATATAGCATGTCGGAATATAGAGCAGTCACTATAAACACCTCAACTTCTAACTCCTAACCTCTAACCTAACCTAGCCTAACCTCCTAACCCTAACCTAACCCTAACCCCTACACTAACCCTAACCCTAACCCTAACCCCTTTTTTCAACCCTCTAACCCTAACCCTAACTCCTGCCTAACCCTAAACCCCAACCCTAACCCTAACCCTAACCCCAACCCTAACCTAACCCTAACCCTAACCTAACCTAACCCTAACTCTAACCCCTAACCCCAACCCTAACTCCAACCCTCAACCCTAACCCTAACCCTAACCCTAATCTTAACCTAGCCATAACCCCTAACCTCAACCTAACCCTAACCTAACCCAGACCCTAACCCCTAACCCCAACCCTAACCCTAACCCTAACCTTAACCCCAACCCTAACCCCAACCCTAACCCTGGCTTTAACCCTAACCCTAACCTAGCCAACCCTAACCCTAACCCTAACCCCAACCCCAACCCTAACCCTAACCCTAACCCTAACCCTAACCCCAACCTAACTCCTAACCCCAACCCTAACTCCTAACCCTAACCTCATCCCTAACCCTAACTCTAGCTCAACCCCAACCCTAACCCCAACTTAACTTAACATGTGAAATTTCGAGGAGGTTTTTGGAAAATAGGTTGTCAGAACATAGGTGTCAGAATAGTGTCGGAATATAGGCATGTCGGAATATAGAGCAGTCACTATAAACATTCTAACCTCCTAACCACTAACCCTAACCTCTAACCCTAACCCTAATCGCCCCTAACCCTAACCCTAACGCCTAACCTCTAACCCTAACTCCTGGAGGGTTTTGGGAACCTATGTTGCCTAACCCTAACCCTAACCTAACCCTAACATAGGCAACCCTAACCCTAGAGCCCTAACCCTAACCCCAACCCTAACCCTAACCTCTAACCCTAACCCTAACTCCTAACCCTAACTCCTAACCCTAACCCTAACCCAACTCCTAACCTCTAACACCCACCCTAACCCTAACCCAACTCCTAACCCTAACCTCAACTCCTAACCCTAACCCTAACCCCTAACCCTAACACAACCCTAACCCTCCTAACTCCAACCTCAACCCTAACCCTAACCTAACCCTAACCCTAACCCCTAACCCTAACCCTAACCCTAACCCTAACCCCAACCTCCTAGCCTCAACTCCTAACCCCTAACCCCAACCCTAACCCACAACCCTAACCCTAACCATAACCCCAACCCTAACCCTAACCTCAACCCTAACTCCTAACCCTAACTCCTAACTGGCCCTAACCCTAACCCTAACCCTAACCCCTAACCCCAACGCTAACCCTAACCCTAACTCTCTAACTCTAACATGTACCCTTCGAGAGTGGTTTTGGAAAATAGGTTGTCAGAACATAGGGTGTCAGAATAGTACGGAATATAGGCATGTCGGAATATTGAGCAGTCACTATAAAGACCCTAACCCTAACCCTAACCCTAACCCTAACCCTAACCCCTAACCCTAACCTAATCCCTAACCTTTAAACCTCAACTCCTAGCCTAACCCTAACCCTAACCCCAACCTAACCTAACCATAACTAACCCTAACCCTAACCCTAACCCTAACCCTAACCCTAACCCACAACCTAACCCTAACCCTAACCCCTAACTCCTAAACCCGAACCCTAACCCTAACCTAACCCAACCCTAACCCTAACCCCAACCCCTTACGCTAACTCCTAACCCTAACTCTAACTTATGACACTAGCCTAAACCCTAACCCTAACCTAACCCTAACCCTAACCTAACCACAACCTAACCCTAACCTAACCCTAACCCCAACCCTAACCCTAACCCTCTAACCCTAACCCTAACCCTATTGCCTAACCTCAACCCTAACCACTAACCCCAACCCTAACCCTAACCTAGCCTAACCTAGCCTAACTCCTAACCCACAACCCTAACCCTAACCTCGCATAACCCTAACTCCTAACTCCCTCTAACTTAACATGCAAATTTCTGAGAGTGGCTTTTGGAAAAATAGGTTGTCAGAACATATAGGTGTCAGAATAGTGTCGGAATATAGGCATGTCGGAATATAGAGCAGTCACTATAAACACCCTAACCCTAACTCCTAACCTCTAACCTAACTCAAATTCTAACCTAAATTCCTAACCCTAACTAACCTAACTTTAAATACCTAACCCTCACCCTAACTCAATTCCTAACCTAACCCTAACTTTAACCCCTAACCTCAACCCTAACCCTTAACCTAGCCTAACTCCTAACCTAATCCCTAACCCTATTTAAACTTCAACCTCAAACCTAACCCTAACCCCTATTATACCCCAACCCTAACCCTAACCTCACCTACCCTAAGACCAACCCTAACCCTAACCCTAACCCTAACCCTAACCCTAACCCTAACCCCAACCTCCCAACCCTAACCCTAGCTTAACCCTAACCCCTAACCCTAACCCTAACCCTAACCCTAACTTAACTCTAACCCCAACCCTAACCCCAAACCCAACGTAACCCTAACCCTAACCCCAACTTAACCCAAATTTCGAGAGGGTTTTTGGAAAATAGGTTGTCAGAACATAGAGATTGTCAGAATAGTGTCGAATATAGGCATGTTTGGAATATAGAGCAGTCACTATAAACACCTCTAACCCTAAGACTAACGCCCTAACTAACCCTAACCCTAACCCTAACCCTAACCCTAACCCTAAACCTAACCCTAACCCTAACCACCAACCTCAACCCTAACCCCACCTAACACTAACCTACCCTAACTCCCAACCCTAACCCCAACCTCAACCCTAACCCCAACCCCAACTCCAACTCCTAACCCTAACCCCAACCCCTAACCCTAACCCTAACCCCAACCCTAACCTCAACCCTAACAACCCCTAACCCAACCCCAACCCCCTAACTCCCTAACCCTAACCCCAACCCCAACCCTAACTCTAACCTAACCCTAACCTCGCCTAACCCTAACCCTAACCCTAATCCCTAAACTCTAACCCCAACCCCAACCCTAACCTTACCCCAACCCTAACCCTAACCCTAACCCTAACCCTAAAGCCCAACCCCAACCCTAACCTCTAACCCCAAACCTCTAACCCCCTAACCCTAACCCTAACCCTAACCCTAACCCTAACCCTAACCCTAACCTCAACTCCTAACCTAACCTAACCTAGCCTAGCCTAGCCTAGCCAACCCCAACCCTAACCCTAACCTCAACCCTAACCCCAACCCCTAACCCTAACGCAACCCTAACCCTAACTCTAACTTAACATGTAAATCCCCCGAGAGGTTGGGAAAATAGGTTGTCAGAACATAGGTGTCAGAATAGTGTCGGAATATAGGCATGTCGAATATAGAGCAGTCACTATAAACACTTAATCCTAACCCTAACTCCTAACCCTAACCCTAACCCTAACCCTAACCCTAACCCTAACCCTAACCTAACCCTAACCCTAACCCTAACTCCTAACCCTAACCCTAACCCTAACCCTAACCCTAACCCACCCTAACCCTACCCAACCATAACCCCACCCTAACCCTAACCCTAACCCTAACCCTAACCCTAACCCTAACCCTAACCTAACCCCTAACCCATACGCAACCCTAACCCTAACTCTAACTTAACATGTAAATTTCTGAGAGGGCTTTTGGAATATAGGTTGTCAGAACATAGGGTGTCAGAATAGTGTCGGAATATAGGTATGTCGGAATATAGAGCAGTCACTATAAACACTTAACCCTAACCCTAACTAACCCTAACCCTAACCTCTAACCTAACCCTAACCCTAACCCTAACCCTAACCCTAACCCCTAACCCTAACCCTAACCCTAACCCTAACCCCAACCCTAACCCTAACCCCTAACTCCCTAACCCAAGCCAACCCTAACCCTAACTTCAACTTAATATGCAAATTTCGAGAGGTTTTGGGAAAATAGGTTGTCAGAACATAGGGTGTAAGAATAATTTCGGAATATAGGCATGTCTGGAATATAGAGCAGTCACTATAAACACCTAACCCTAACCCTAACCCTTTTAACCTCAACTGTAACTCCTAACCTGAATCCCACCCTAACCCTAACCCTAACCCTAACTGCAACCCCAACCCTAACCCTAACCCTAACCCCTAACCCTAACCCTAACCTCAACCCTTAACCCTAACCGTAACCTAACCTAACTCTAAGCCTAACCTAACCTAACCTAACCCTAACCTAACTCAACCCTAACCTAACCTAACCTAACCCCACCCTAACCCTCAACCCTAACCTCCAACCCCTAACCCTTACCTAACCTAACCCTAACTCTAACTCAACATGTAAATTTCGAGAGGGTTTTTGGAAAATAGGTTGTCAGAACATAGGGTGTCAGAGATAGTGTCGGAATATAGGTATGTCCGGAATATTCACTATAAACACCCTAACCCTAACCTCTAACCTTAACTCCTAACCCTAACCCTAACCCTAACCCTAACCCTAACCCTAACCCTAACCCTAACCCTAACCCTAACCCTAACCCTAACCCTAACCCCACCCTAACCCTAACCTCAACCCTAACCCTAACTCCTAACCTCAACGCTAACTCCTAAACTCTAACTCTAACTTAACATGTAAATTTCTCGAGAGGGTTTTTGGAAAATAGGTTGTCAGAACATAGGGTGTCAGAATAGTGTCGGAATATAGGCATGTCGGGAATATAGAGCAGTCACTATAAACACCTAACTAACACCCTAACCTCTTAACCCTAACTCCTAACCCTAACTACAACCCTAACCCTAACCCTAACCTCCTAACCCTAACAACCTTAACGAGTGGTTTTGGGAAAACAGGTTGTCAGAACATAGGTACAGAGTGTTGAATAGGCATGTCGGAATATAACCACTAACCCTAGCCTAACCCTAACCCTAACCTCCTAACCCTAACTCCTAACCCTAACCCTAACCCTAACTCCTAACCCTAACCCTAACCCTAACCTTCCTAACCTCCGAACTCCAACTCCTAACCCCAACTCCTAACCCCAACTCCTAACCTCAACCCTAACCCTAACCCTAACCCCTAACGCTAACCGCCAACCCTAACCCTAACTTTAACTTAACATGTAAACCTCGAGAGGGTTTTGGAAAATAGGTTGTCAGAACATAGGTGTCAGAATAGTGTCGGAATATAGGCATGTCGGAACATAGAGCAGTCACTATAAACACCCTAACCCTAACACGAACCCTAACCTTACCCATAACCCTAACCTAACCCTAACCCTAACCCTAACCCTAACCCTAACCCTAACCCTAACCCTAACCCTAACCCTAACCCTTACCCTAACCCTAACCCTTAACCTAACCCTAACCCTAACCCTAACCCTAACCCTAACCCTAACCCTAACCCTAACCCTAACCCTAACCCTAACCCTAACCCCTAACCCTTACGCTAACCCTAACCCTAACTCTAACTTAACATGTAAATTCTGGAGGCTTGGAAAATAGGCTGTCAGAACATAGGGTGTCAGAATAGTGTCGGAATATAGGTATGCTCGGAATATAGAGAGCAGTCACTATAAACACCTGCTAACCCTAACCCTAACCCTAACCCCAACCTAACCCTAACCCTAATACTAACCCAACCCTAACCCTAACACTAATCCTAACCCAACCCCAACCTAACTCCTAACCCTAACCTAACCCTAACCCTAACCCTAACCTAACCTAACCCTAACTCCCAACCCTAACCCTAACTCCCTAACCCTAACGCTAACCCCAACCCTAACCCGAACTCTAAATTAACATGCAAATTCCGCTAGGGTTTACGGAAACTAGGTTGTCAGAACATAGGGTGTCAGAATAGTGTCGGAATATAGGCATGTATGAATATAGAGAATTCACTATAATAACCCTAACCCTAACCCTAACCCTAACCCTAACCCTAACCCTAACCCTAACCCTAACCCTAACCCTAACCCTAACCCCTAACCTCAACCCCAACCCTAACCCTAACCCTAACCCTAACCCCAACCCCAACCCAACCCTAACCCTAACCCTAACCTCACTCCTAACTCCAACCCTAACCCTAACCCCTAACCTCATAACCCTAACCCCTAACTCCAACTTAACATGTAAATTTCTGAGAGGGTTTTTGGAAAATAGGTTGTCAGAACATAGGTGTCAGAATAGTGTCAGAATATAGGCATGTCGGAATATAGAGCAGTCACTATAAACACCTAACCTAACCCTAACCTAACCCTAACCCAACCCTAACCCAACCCTAACCCAACCCTAACCCTAACTCCTAACCCTAACCCCAACCCTAACCCTAACCCTAACCCTAACCCCAACCCTAACCCTAACCCTAACCTCAACCCTAACCCTAACCCTAACTCTAACTTAACATGTAAATTTCCGAGGGTTTTTGTAAATAGGTTGTCTGAACATAGGGTGTCAGAATTGTGTCGGAATATAGGCATGTCGGATTATAGTGCTTTCACTATAAACACCCTAACCCTAACCCTAACCCTAACCCTAACCCTAACCCTAACCCTAACCCTAACCCTAACCCTAACCCTAACCCTAACCCTAACCCTAACCCTAACTCAAACCCTAACCCTAACCCTAACCCTAACCCTAACCCCAACCCGAACCCTAACCCTAACTCCTAACCTCCTAACCCTAACCCTAACCCTAACCCTAACTCCTAACCTCAACCCTAACCCTAACCCTAACCTCTAACCCTAACCCCAACCTAACCCAACCCTAACTTTAACTTAACATGTAAATTTCTGAGAGGGTTTTTGGAAAATAGGTTGTCAGAACATAGGTGTTTCATAATAGTGTAGCAATATAGGCATGTCTGTATCTAGATCAGTCACTATAAACACCCTTAACCCTAACCCTAACCCTAAC